>PVLA01011660.1:0-51144 GCA_004027455.1 Hydrochoerus hydrochaeris
GCCACACCCTTCTTTTGTTAAGTATACATACCTCAAGAGGGAGCAAGATCCCCAGAGCAAGGCTACAAAGAGAGAAATTTACTTTACACAGGAAGTGACTAAAACAGGCCTATGTGTTTAATAAGGATTAATGGAAAATATTGTGAAGGTCTAATAGACACTGGTGCAGATGTGTCTGTGATTCCATCAGGACAATGGGCCACCACGTGGCCAATACAAAGGGCTCTTATATCCCTTATCAAACTGGAAACCCCTCAGCATATGTTACAAAGTGACTCACCTTTGCCTTATGAGTGCCCAGACCAACAAAATGGTTTCTTTCTACCTTATGTGGCACCTATTCCATTTAAGTTGTAGGGAAGAGATTTGTTACAAAAGTAGAAATTAAGGATGACTAGTGATTATAATTTTAAAACTAAACAAACAGTTTCCAATTTGGAAACTGAACAAAGAGATTTAGATCCTAAAATTAAAATTTAATCTTCATAATGATGATTAAAATGGGATAACAGGAAGATAAAGGACCAGTAAAAGACTTACAGGGAATCAAAGAACCTGTTTAGATTACACCTAAAAATGACTGACAAGCAATCAGATATCAGTAATTTTTTTGTTGTTGTTGTTGTTTTGTTTTGTTACAAGAGCCATTGATCCTTCTCCCCTAAACAGCTCTGCCTTTACAAGGGCAAACTAAAGAGCCTGTTTGGGTAGATCATTGGCCCCTTAGCAAGGAGAAGCTAACTCAATTACACAAATTATTTGAAGAACAATAGCAGCTAGGACATTTAGAAAGCTCAATTAGCCCTTGGAATACTCCTGTCTTTGTTATTCAAAAAAGTCAGGTAAACAGAGGTTATTACAAGATTTAAGAGCTCTAAATGCTTGCTTACTTCCTATGGGGATTCTACAGCTAGGATTGCCAAATACAACTGCAGTTCCCAGAGACTGGCCTCTCATCATAATTGATTTAAAAGATTGCTTTTTTAACATTCCTGTTTTTCCCACAGATAGAGCATATTTTGCCTTTTCCATGGTTACTTTAAACTTTAAAAGATCAATAAAGCTAATAATGTGGACATGACCTTATACTTGTGTCTTAAAACTTGAAGGATCCACAAAAAGTATACACACTTGGTAGGAAACTCAAGCAATGCTGGAAGCAGCCTCATCTGATGGCTTAGCAAACCAGGGCCCCCAGAGATCTGCCATTCAGCCAGAGAATCCAATTCCAGCTCCCCCAAGAGACCAGGAGAGACTACAAGTGATAAAGTGGAACAACATCCAAGCAGTAATTCATGAGGCTAGATAAATATTCAAAGCATGGATATTGTACTTACCCCTGAAAATACTTTGGATGCATTAATTGCTCTGTTGACAATATCTGTGTATATGACACCAGTATCAGGAGTGCAGTGATGGACTTATGTCCCTAATCCACCAGTACTTAGACCCACTACTTGGGCATGTTCTCCACCTGAGATTTATCATGAACTAGACATGACTGGTTCTAAATTAAGTGTCATTACAATGCTACTCATTTCTGCATAACTGCCTTGATTTATAACAAATCTATACATCCTTGGGAGGATATAAAGAAACATGTACAAGGAGCTATCCACCAAAATGTTACTATAGATATCAATGCTCTCCAGAAGGAGGTGTTATCAATGTCCAAATAAACCAAAAGATTTGATGAACAAATTCAAAATATGACAAATTTTCTAATGCCTTAAGTCAGTTAAATCCATTCAACTATCTGAAGGCACATTCTGCTTTTATGTTGGTATACTTGGAGTAATAGTGTGTGTTTCTCCTTATTCTATTCATAGTCTGTTGAAGAGGAGCCAAGAGAGGCCAACTCCTGGACAACATTCAACCATTACTTACCCTTATCTAGCCTTTATTACAAAAACAAAAAAGAGAATATGATGGAGACCACTATGAAACTGCTGTGAGCGGGATTTAAAATTAACTAATTGGCTTTCTATGTTTATCTGTGAGTGTGTCCTAGAACTTTCACCCTTGCCTGGCAACAGGAGCTGATTCACAGTAAGTGAACCTCTATGAATCACTGGTCCTGACAGATGAATGTGGTGGCCTGTGTGGCCAGAGATACCTCAAAAGGAAAGATAAGGCCACAGGTGAAGACACTTTGGGTCCAGCACTAGTTAAGTAAATAGAGACTGCAGCTGAAGGAATTTCACTCCTGCAGTTGCACTCATACCATAAATGTCATCCTGGAGATAAGATGGCTCTAATAAATTGGCATAATTTACTAGTTGTGGAAGTCTTTTAAATAACTCCCAAATTCCTGCTCATTTCCCACACTTTCCTCAGCTTTGCAACCCTTTGTTGTGAACCTAATAAATATGGGCAGTCCAGAGAAGTCTTTGTCTTGGCCCTCAGAGTCTTGAACTCAGCCAAATGGGTTTGACACTCCAGGAGCCTGAAAATCATACCACTTGACTCATTTTATTTAAGCCTTTGGCAGATTGGGAATCTAGATCAGGATCTAATACCCAAGGTTCTGCTTATTGCCCATTCTTTCCACAGTTTCACCCCTCTTTGGTTGGACCTAATAATAATTATAGGCTTTGCAGAGAAGTGATTCCTCAGGATCATGAGCTCAGCTAATGTCAACCCTAATGTCATACCACTTGGCTCATTGATTTAAACCTTTGCTGTACACTTGTTTGGAGATTGCATAACTATATCAGGACCCATTAATGATTTATAACATAATTTTAAAATAATTATTTCTTTTTAGGGTACATTGAAGTAAGGTAATGCATTTACTTTAGGATAGCTGTCTCTGTTTGAGCCCAAAAATATGTCTTATCTTCTCCAGTGTTGAATTCAGATACACCCCCAAGAGAACCTCTCAGTCTTTTATGTTACAAAAGTACCAAGGAGAGGCTTACCAGAGGTCCCTGAGGAAGACAGGCAGTGCCTTTAGAGCCATCACCCTCCTGCCTGGTGGAGAAATGTAATTGAATACTGTCAGCTCCCTCCAGCACATAAATTGGCTGCTTTCCAGGCCAAGAAGACTGTTTTATGCTAGCAAACATGGTGGGGATGTCTGTGACATTACTAAGACTCTCAGCTCCTCAATAACCTCCCTGAGGAATACATTACAAATAGGTCCTTACTCTAGAGACATTCCTTCCCCCATAGAGTATTTATTCCATTTCTTGTAGTCCTGTCCTCATTCCCCATTCTCATCCCCACTCTCACTCCACCATTCAAAGCCAAGAAGCAGTAAGATATGAGCAGAAAAAGGCTCTATCTGAGTCATAGCAGTCCAGTTGGCAGACTCTTAAGGACTCAAGCATGGGGAAACACAGTCTTGTCAATGACCAAGCCAGACCCACTCTCAGGCTTGAAAAGGGCAGCATGATTTCTTGCACTTGTCTTAGAATCTGAGACAATTGTGTCTGCTGTTGAAGAAAGCATGAGATATCAGAATGCTGCCCCTTGCTTGATGGCTGCACTTCCACGGGTGTCTCTTAGAGGAAGCAATTTGACCATAGGCTCTGGTGTTTCATGACTTCTTATTTTTCTCCTTGTCCCCTGCATTCCTTCCCCTGGCATAGACAGGGGGCCAGATTTGGGCCAGGCCTGTTGAAGACTCTCATATCTGCTTCCACAATGCTGTATACTTGGAAACTCTATCACGTTCAGTAACTTCTGGGCCTGGGTCTTACACTCAGGAAAGGATTTGAATACATGGGAAAGCCAGATGCAGTGGTAACACACAATTCAGTGCACCAGTCCAAACTCAGTGTTCCATCTCCAGGGTCTTGCACAGGGCCTATCCTCCTGACAGCTGAGCTTCTTGGCAGCCAATGTCATGGCCATTCATTACTGTGTGAGAGACACAGGGGGGGACCACATGCAACCCAGACACAAAACTGCCTGTGGCATCCATTGAAAGGAGGGTGCAGATATAGCAGTGGATGCTCAGAAACACAGAGCAAAGAATCAGAAGCAGGAGAGGGACACATACATGTGCCATAGTCTCATGGAAACAGCCTCCTCTAAGACACTGGTTGTCATCCTCACATGTTTCTTCCTTTGCTATGCTATTGTGGAAGAAGTCACATTGTAAATCTGCCTATGTAACTGAAATATTCTGAAATAGACCTTAGTAAAGGTTTGAGTCTCTGCTCCAGGATATACTGCAATGTTGAGGGGGTACTGGGCAAGCCCTGGGCTATGCAAAGGTCACAGACCTTCACTCTAGTCTGGGAAGATGCTTGTGGAACCATTCTGCATCTCAAATTTCTGGATGGTTTACATTGTGTGATTAAACTATTCTAATGTAACACTTTCAACTAGTGCTTCAAGCCACAGTAGAATAAAACAGGGTTTTCTTCATTCCTGAGGAAACTGGGGAAGAAATAATGTGGTCTGTACACATTTGAAAACAAGATTCAGAATATTATTGTCACAGAATATGAATGCTTTTTTTTTTTCAGCGAGTGACTCTCAATCATTGGAAAGACACAGGTACCTATTAAATAAACTTACCACCCCTCTCCCTTGCTGTCTTCAGCACTTGCTCACTGGCCAACTCATGACAACACAGCACAAGGCCCTGACCAATGGTAGCTGTTCAGTCTTGACCTTCCCTGCCTCCAGCATCCTGAGAGACACTAATTTTCATTGAATCAGAAAATTCCCTAAAGGTGCTGTTGAGGAACTGAGCTCACCCTTTGTAGAAGGACAGGCTCAGGTCCATATGTGACATGCAGCCTCCTGTATCTGGAGGTGGTTGTGCTTACTCACTTACCATCTTATATGCTGTGGAAATTTCAGTGTTTGAAGCTCCTGTAAGTCACCATAAATGACCAATGGCTCCTTTTCCCACAATTCCACAGAGACCTTCATTCTGGCTCTGCTGTGAGCTCTGAGTTGTCCTCCAGGGCTGAACTTATCATTGTCATCACTTCCACATACAGCCTGTGCATGTGGCAACTCCACTGTGGGGTGCAGTGGCTCCTTCCTGTGAGTCCAACTAGGAACTGGTCCAAGTGTGAGGACAGATGCCTCATGACCATCCCCACACACTCCCTCATGGTGACAGCCAGAGAGTCATAAGGCTGGAAAGACACTGCACAACCTACCTGTGCAATAATTTGCCTCCAATAACTCACAGACTGGACCAGCCCAGTTATGTTGCCTTCCTCATGGATGGATCTTCAGAACTTGGAGAGAACTGCTTTTTCATTAGTCTCCAGAGTTTATTGAATGAATAAAAGACTGAAGAAATAAAGAGTTCCAATCAACTAATATAGACATTCAGGCTACTGCTGTCCAAATCTTCTCAGTGCTGAAATCCTGGAAGCATCATGCTCAACCTATGCTAGAGCAATGCTGCTGACCACATAGGTTCTACACTTGCTTTGGTTCCAACTTGCTGAAGGAAGTGGCTATGGTGAAAGTTGATTCTAAGCCAGAAGCTCCTTTGCCTCAGTGAGGTGTCTGTATCACACAGCCTTATATGGCCTTATATCAGTAAGTCAGGTGCACAGGCAAATGGGAATCACTTCTGTTAAATGTTAGTTACCACTGAAGACTGCTCAGCCTGCTGAATTCTGGAGTCATAAAATGGTCAACGTTGCTCAGGACATGACTGTTGCCTTGCTCATCATCATCAGCACAGGGTCTCCCACAGGGTCAGCATCCAGAAAAATGTTGATTTTAAATCAGAATTCACAGGCCATGAGTATTGACTTTCTTGCTTCCTTCTGTCCCCAGGAGTCTTGTCACAAGTGCAGCTGCAGGAGTCAAGCATAACAGTTGTGAAGCCTTCAGAAACTATACCAGGGAATACTGTCTCAAACACCAATGTTACTTGGGTTTGGATCAGGCAGCCCCTGGGGAGAGGTCTTGAGTGGCTGGGAAGGAGAGACTACAGGTCCAAGTGGTATAACGAGTATGCAACATCTATGCAAGGCCAAGTGACTATCACCCCTGACACATCCCAGAACCAGCTCTCCCAGCAACGGAGCACAGTGAGCTCAGAGGACACAGCTGTGTATTATTGTGTAAGACACACATTGAGAGGACATCAAAGTGATAAGTAGACACAGATATCTTTGCTGATGTTCTCAGGATCAATAGGGAGACTAAGAACCAGAAGATACTGTAGACAAGCATGTGATGATAGGAGGCTTACACCAGTGTATTCCCAGGATCTGCACAGGCCTTAGAGTAATAAAGGTGCAGCATGTAACTCCCTATTGTGTCCTAACGTGGTTTTGCTCCACAGCTCAACAAGCAAGATCTTAGAAGTTCTTTTATATTGTTATGTAAAATATGTTAGTTTATCTTAACTCAAAACAAACAATGTATGGCCCTCCATATCATTTAGAGAAGAATTCAGACAATTATCAATCACAAGAAACCTCAATAAACATGACTCAAAAAATGAATCATCTTGAAAAAATTAATTTTGTGTTGCCATCGATTTATTTCTCTTTTTTACAAAATAGACTTTTTCATTACTGTCATTTTTCCACCTGAGTTCCCTTTGTAGCCTTTTTATTTTTCAATGATTGTAAAGTTCACTTAACACAAAGTTGGTTATTTGCAACTTTAAAGTTTGGTCACATTTAGTACCTTTAACCAACACCTCTGTCTCATTCTAAAACATTTTTTCTTCATAAAGAAATACAGAGCTCAAAGTACACTAACTTCCCATTGTCTCCTTCCTACAACCCTCTACTACTGCCACACTTTGTGCTACTTTTGCATTATTTATTCTTTTATGAATAATGAGTATATTTAACTTGGGTGTTTCATCATTTTTACTCCACCTGTTCTCCATCCCTCCCCTCTCCTTATATTCCCAGATCCCCTTCATGCCCATAGTTTACATCTCTACTTCATAATATGGGCTTTTATTTTGCTTTCTAAATTGTTTATTTTTGGTCCCTTTACATCAAAGTCAAATGTGATATTTAGCTTTTTTAAAATGAATTATTTTACTTTGCATTATTATCTCAAAATCCATCTGTTTTCCTGAAAATATTTGAAAATTATCCTTCTTTATGACTTATAATCCTTTGTGTAGATATAGCTATATTATCATTATTCATCAATTCATTTTCTGTAACCTCCTCAGCTATTTTTATTCCTTGAATCCTGCATAATGGCCATTTACTGCAGTAAATTAGACTCACAGGGTTGACATGTTTTGCATTTCTTTCATGGCCAAAGATGCTGAACATTTTTTCATGTATTTATTAGAAATTTGTATTTTTGAAAGGTATTTATTCATTTCAGTTGCCTAGTTTTAATTATGTCTTTTACTTTTGGTGGTTGTGACAGTTAGTTTTCTATTGTTGCTGAAACAAAATGTTCACACCCAAAATTACGGGGAAAAAATTTTTTAGAAGCAGTTTCTGGAAATTTCAGTATCAAATCAGCTAACTCCAAGGCAAGGTGACATGACAGGGGACAACACTTCAAGATGGCAGAAAACAGCAAAAACAGCAAGAGCAAAAAGGGAGAGCCAGCCTTTTTCCTCCCTTATGTTATCTGTAAGTTACCCATCCCATCAAGGAGTGTATAGTACTCACCATTCCACTGCCCTAATTTGCACAGAAAGAGGATGTTTGCAAAGGCAAGATCCTAGCTCCTGCTGAGTCCCTTAGTGAATATTTAAAATTTTCTTGTTGACACAATGTATCAACCATTATAATCACATTATCCTCCACAACTTCCTCAAAATTTGTTTTTTGAGTTATAATGGACATTCCTACTGGAGTAAGATGGACTTTCAGTATTGTTTTGATTGCATTTTTTAATGGGCAAAAATGTTGAACATTTTTTCATGCATTTATTACAAATTTGTATTTTTGAAGAGTATCTGTTCATTTCAATTACCTATTTGGATTGGTTCTTTTACATTTGATGGTCAAGTATTTTTAGTTCTCCATATATTCTAGATATTGCTGTTCTGCCTGGAGAATAGCTGGCACAGTTTTACCCATTCTCTTCTTGTCTTTTCACTCTGTGTTTTGCTTCCTTTACTGTGCAGAGATTTTAAATTTAAAATAATATTATTTGTTGATTGTTGATATTATTTCTTGTGCAGATACGGCCCTGTTCTGGAATTTGTAGCTTAAGCCTATGTCATCAACATTTTCGACAGGGAGATTGCAAGATGGCTGACTGAGTGGTGGCATGATAAGAGAGCTTCTCTGAAGAAAAAAAAAACTCAGATGCTGGAATCTGACAACATGGAGAAATCCAGACAAAAGGAGAGGAATTCTTACTACCCAGGAAGAAACTTAACAAAAGGAAAATGAATAAGAAAGAAAGAAAAAAGAAAGAAAGAAAGAAAGAAAGAAAGAAAGAAAGAAAGAAAGAAAGAAGCATGGACAGAGGCTGGATCTGGGAAAACCCTGGTCATTGTACCAGCACTCTTTAGAGTCAGGCAACTCAGGATTGAGCCAAGATGGCAGCCCTGCTGAGAGCGGGGGTTGGTGAGCTCCAGACCCTCCACTGGGGGAGGCACTGAGGCAGGGAGTGGAAACAGCCAGTCAAGCTGTGTGAACTTTGGTGAATGACAGGAACTGCATTCCCCAGATTGGGAGGGCCAGCTAGATGACATTTTGCAGTTGGGCAGGGCTGGCTTGAATCACAACCCAAGGTGGCATCTGTCCATGATTGGTAGGATCTGCTTGGGCTGGGCCAGACCCCTGGTTGAAACCCAATAGCTGGGGACGAGGCTTCTGTGAGCCAGTGGCATCCCCAGGGAACACAAAAACTTGCTGAAGCATAAACTGGTTGACTGACATGAGGGGAGGGTCTGGCTCTCAGCATGCACCTCACAGATCTGCAGTGAACTAGGGGGCGGCACTTCCAAAGCCAGTGCACTGCAGAAAAAAACTGTAAACAATACAAAAGGCCCAGAGACCTCCACCATCCACCTATCTGAAGGGTGCTGGAAACATGACAAGACAGAGAAAGAGCAAAAGATCTCTAACTGTGGAACCAGGGAAAGTGAGTCCAGCAGAGGAGGTTGAGAACAGCAAACCTGTAATGTCATAGACAGCCTCATTGGAAATAAAGAAATACCTCCATGCCCTCATTGCCAAATTTAAGTCTGAAATTCTAACTCAGGTGAAGCAAGATATAAGAAGACTAATAAAACAAGTCCTGGGTAATCTTCAAGTAGACACAAATGAAAGAATAGAGGAACACAGAGAAAGAAGAGAAGCCTTTGATGAAGAATATAAACAAAATCTAGAATACAGGAAACAGATCCAAAGAAAATATCAGGAAATTTAAAACTCCATTGAAAGCTGGCAAAAACTTTTAACAGAAACTAAAGACAAACTTTCAAAACTTGAAGATATATTTGCAATATATGATCATGAAAGGAAGGATCTCTTAAAAATAACAAGGAACCAGGAAACAATGATACAAAGGCTATATAACAAGAGTGTTTATAACCTAAGAATAAAATATGTAAATGAAGATGCAGCAACAAATGCAAATGAAATAAAAAGTCTATTCACAGAAATAATTAAACTTCCCAAACATAGGTAATGGAAGTGAAGTTCAGATAAATTAGGCATATTCAGATGTATGAGGCATACAGAACTCCAGCCATCTACAACCAAAACAGATCTACACCCAGAAATATAATAGTCAGGATCCCAGAAATCTATCACAAGAAAAGAATATTAAAAGTGGTCAGAGAAAAGAAACAGATTACCTATAAAGGAAAAGTCATCAAAATCACAGCAGACTTCTCAATGCAAACCATCAAATCAAGAAGAGCTTGGAGTGAAATATTCCAAGCCCTGAAAGAAAATAACCTCCAACCCAGAATGATGTACTCTGAAAAACTGCCTCTCAAAATTAATGGAGAGACAAGATATTTCCACAACAAAGAGGAACTGGGGGAGTTTGTGACCACCAATCCAACCCTGCAAAGAATACTGAAGGACATTCTAGAGAGAGAAAAGAAAATTACTAGGGTTTCAGGAACAATGGCAGAAAGGTCTCAAAGAAAAGGGAAGACAGTGGAATGAAGGAGAAAAGTAAACAACAATGACAGAAAAATAGCATAGCAGAGATAAGACAGAGAAGATTGGTTATATCACTGTTTTATCTTGACTGATTTTATTTGAATCTGGTATGCTTGAGAGTGTCGAGTCTGAGAACAGGGGCAACTACTCTGAAGATGACAGGTTTCAATAGGATACCCATTCTGGTTTGATTGTTAACTGCCTTTTAAGTCCTATAATGTCTCCAAAATTTAGATTTTATTAATAGTATAATGCAATGCTAAGTGTAACTATACTATGTTTGACAACATAGACAATTTTATTGAAAGTAATGAGACATCATAGTAACTACCATAGATCACCTAGTATTATGGTTTTATATGTCCTTTTCATTTCATGTTTCTCTAGGAATTTGTATTGTTGACTTGTTTTGATTTGTTTCTCCCTGTAATACAGAGGAAAAGAAAGTATTCTAAAGGATATAACTGCGTGTATGTTTGAGTGTTTAGCAACCATGTTGCTAAAGTTTTAGTTGGATGGATGAACAAAACTGATTGTAGTCTCACTGTTTGGATGTCCACTTTGTAGGCTTTACTTTTGTAACTTGAACAACTACTTTCAAGAGGAAAATCTGTAATTATCAACTACTGGTTTCTTACTGGTTACTAATTTGGTTTTTCTGTTTTGTTTTGTTTTTGAGATTTTGTATTATTTCTACCCTCTTTCTGTTCTACTGATTTCTTACTGGTTACTAATTTTGTTTTTCTGTTTTGTTTTGTTTTTGAGATTTTGTATTATTTCTACCCTCTTTCTGTTTCAATTTTTTTCTTTAAATAAAAAAAAGTTTCAACAGTTTTTTTTAAGCAGATCAGCACTGGTATTTCTATATATATATGGGGTTTTGATTCATTTTATTTTGTTTTAGTGCATTATGAAAGATATGGGTCAAAATTTACCCTTCCACATATGGATAACCAGTTTTTCCAGAAATATTGCTTAATCAATCTTCATTCTGTCTGGAACATAGTATTGGCCCTTGGGTTTGTCTGCATCCTCTATTCTGTTCCATTTGTAATATGTATTTTGTACAAGTACCATGCTGTTTCACTTCTGCAGCTTTATACTATAGCTTGCAGTCTGGCATTCAGATGCTTCCTGCCATCTGCTTGTTAGCCAGGACTACCTTTGCTCTTCAGGGTCTCTTCTTATTCACAGAAGTATTTATAAAGAATGTATATTTGTTTAGAATTACTTGTTTGGGTTCTATAACAAACTGATGGTAATTTAGCAGAGAATTTGTTAAAGCTATTTTTGTAATACGAATATTTTGAAAGTATTAGTTATGCCTATCCAAGAATAGGGGATGCCTTTGCATTTTCTAATGTCCTCTTAAATCTTCTTTTCATGGTAGTATAGTTTTAATTACAAAGATTCTTCTCATCCTTAATTACATTAATTCCAAGATACATATTTTTTGTGAAACTACTGTGAATAGAACTGTTTTCCTGATTTTTTTCACGGCAATTGTGTGTGTGTGTGTGTCTATCAGAATGCTATTTGTTTTGTATGTTTCTCTCGTACCTGTCACTTTGTGGAATTTGCTGTTTGTTCTAAGAGTCTTTTGGTGCAGTTTTCTTTTCTTTTTTTTTTTTGGTTTGTTTGTTTGTTCTAGATGCTCTATTTGAAGACATGTTTTATCTTTTAGGAAGGATATTTTGACTTTTTCATTGCTACTTGAATGCTTTCATTTATCTTGCCTAACTGATCTTGCAAAATTTTTATACTGTACTGGACAGAAATGGTAAGATTTTATATCATTAATTTATTTCTGATTTTAGAAACTATCCTTTAAAATTTTCACCATTTAGCATATTTAGGCAATATGAGTGTCATAGTTGACTTTTATAATTTTAAGTAGTTTTTCTATATTTATTTTCACCAAAGTTTTCATTTTAATGAATAAATATTAGAGTTTATCAAAGGTTATTTCCACCTATACTTATACAATCATTATATGTTTACTATTACATCTGTTTCTGTGATATATTACATTTATTAATTTATATATGTTGAGCAATCCTTGCATTCCTGTGATAAAATCAACTGGGTCATGATCTATGTCCTTTTAATGATGCATTAAATTCTGTCTGCAAATATCATATTGAGGAATTTTCCATGTTGGTTCCCAAAGGAAATTTTTATATAGTATTCTTTCCATGATAAGTCCTTGTCCAGTTTTTTGCTTAAAATATTTTATTAGCATAAAATATTTAGCATGTTTCCTTTTCTTAAAATACATGGAAAATTGTTAAGAGTATTGAGATTAATTCTACTTTGAAATTCTTGTAAAATTCAATGGTGAATCCTCTGATATGTGTAAATCAGGAGTGTACCTTTCTCTATGGCCTGTTTTTTCTGGGAGGAGGAGGAAGAGAAGAAGGAAAATGAGGAGGAAGAGAAAGGGACAGAGGAAGAGGAGGAGGAAGAGGGGGAAGGTTTTGACAAAATATCATTTTTTTTGTATTTTAAAGTAGGTTTAAGAACAATAATAAAGTTCTTATAAGAAAGACACATACACACACACACACACACACACACAAGATTTGTGTACGTTAAAATTCACTCTCCAGAACTGAGAAATGTATCCACAGGTGCCCAGACCTTCAGTCACATTTTTGAAAGGTAATTGAAAATTGGAGAAAGGATTTTTCTAAGAGAGGAGCCATTCATATGCTAGGTGTTTCTTTGGGCACCCTTTAGTCCCAGACCCAGCTCTGGATAGGTGTACCTTCAGAACAGGTTTTGAATTGATTGCTGCAAAGGGTTTTTGATGTTTCTACTCCTAAGCACAGGTTACAGGGGAGTGAGCAGGTAGCTGGCACAGCTCTACTTTGCTGCTTGTCTCCCTAGGAGTACCTTCTGTTTATAAAGGGCTTGTTCTTCATGTCTTGAGCAGTTTATGAAGAAAAAAGGTTCACATACTGAAAAACTGAAATAAAAAAGAGTTTGGCTTAACTGGTAGGCTTTTTATTACTCATTTGTAGATATTCTATATAGCCCACTTGCTTTCAGGCTCCTGTTGCATGTAGTGTTATTTTCCATCCCTCAGTTTTCAGTACATGTGCTTTTTCATGGATTGTATTTGTCTCTTATATGTCACATACAGTTGGACTTTGTTTTTTGAATTAATATGCCAATCTGTGACACTGGTTAGGGGAGTTGAGGCTATTTATATTGTGAGTAATTATTGAAGCATATCAATTGATTCCTGTCATCATGTTATTTTTAATGCCATTGAGTCTTTATTCTTCCATTTTACTCAGTTCCTCACCCTGGCTTCATGTATTCATTCCACTAAGATCTCTGGTATTTTGGCCCTCACTTACTCTGTCTAATGTATCACTGAATATTTTTTGCAGTGTTGTTTTGGTAGTCATAAATTATCTAAGATTCTGTTTGATGGAAAATTGCTGTTTCTCCATTATTTTAAAGTTTTGTTTCTATTCTAGTTTTTCATTCTTATTGGTATATGTTTTCTCTACATAATGATTACTTACCATTTTGAGATTTGGTACTTATACATAATAAAATAATTCTTATTATATTTTATTATTCTTCCCTATCCTCTCCTTTTTCTCTTGATCTTCTTTCCACTTGATAAAGATTTATTCTGCTACTTCCTTTTATCTTAACTTTCTTCAACTTATATGTTTAGTTTCCCATGAAAAACAAATACACCATATTTAAACTTTGCTTCAGAAGTATTTTGTTTAACATTATTGTCTCAACATGCATCCAATTTCCTAATTTTGACAGCATTTACCTTTGTTTGTAGTAGTGTGATATTACATTATGCATAAATACCACATTTTCTTTATACATTCAACTGTTAGTGGACATAGAGATTGCTTTCAGCATTTAGCTATTATGAGGTGTGCTGCTACAAACACAAGTATTGCTATTATCATGTTTTTCAATTGCTTTGGTAAGATACCTAGAAAGAAAATGAAAGGATATATAGTAGACTTTCAAATAAAATTTCTAGTTTGAGGTTTTTGAGTTTAGTTTTTTAGTTCCATAGTGGTTCAACCAGATTACATTTCCAGCAGCAATGTAGGTTTCTTTTTCCCTCAAGCTCTACCATCACCTGTTAGTGCTTGATTTTTGGAGATTTCTATTCTTTCTAGAGAAGAATAGAATAAGTTTTGCTTTAATTTTCATTTCTGAAATGATCAGGAATATTGAAATTATTTTCATATGTTTATGTGCTATTTGTATGCCTTTTATGAAACATGTATTTATTTCAGTTTCACATTTTTGATTAAGAGTTTTCCTTTTGTGGATCTAATATTTTTATTTCTTTATGTATTTTGAATAGTTCTCTGAATGAGAGGGAGCTCACAAAATTTTTTCCCATTCTGTATATTCTTCAATCTGGTGATTTTTCTTTGCTGTGAAGAAGCTTATAATTTGATATGATACTATTGTTAAACACTTGGTATTACTTCTTTTATAACTGCCTTTCTGTTCTAAGTCTTTGCTTGTACTTATATCTTCAAGAGTTTTACATATTTAATATTCCAATGGATTGTTTCTTTTGTAACATTTAGAGTTTTGATCCATTTTGATTTTTAATTTACTTCATGGTAAGATGTGGAAAGTTAAATTGAATCTTCTGCTTTTTGATGTTCAATTTTCCCTTCTCCATTTCTAAAGATGATATTTTTCTTGTAAAGTATATTTTTGGCTGCTTGGTCAAAGCTGACTGTGCCTGGTGATGTTTCTGAATCCTCTATTCTGTTCTATTGATCCAAGTGTCTGTTTTTGTACGAGTATTATGGTTTTTTTTCTTAATAATTGTGGCTTTTTAATATAACATCAAATCTTGAATTGTAATGCTTCTTGCTTTGCCCTGGAGTATTTTTGTCATGCAATCTGAGGCAGTGCAGAGAATGTGAGAGATGACAAAGACTGGAGAGGCCTTTAATGCAGGCATGGTAGAGTTATAAAAAGATTTTTAAAAAGTACTTTCAGGAGCAACAAAGAAGTGAAGCTACTTTTATCAGGTCAGGCTGTGGGGAATAGTTTGGAAAGCATGTAAAATGACATATTAACAGCTGATTTGAAGGAACATCTGCCTGTGCAAAACAGAATACAAAAAGTTTTATTGGGGACCAGAGGTGGAGTCTTGGGTGCTTGTGGAGTCTTGTAGTTGGAGAGGGCTTGGCACAAGTGCTAAAAGGAAGCAGGAGGTTTATCTGGAATGAGAAGGAGAACACAGAAGTTACTCTTGAAGAGGTAAGTTGCTTCCATGTGTCCGGTACAAAGTTGGGTGGATGTCATGTGGCAGATAGCTCAGCACCAGGGTGGCAGAATCTATCACTTGTTACTCAGGATCACTTTCATTATTCTAAGTCTCTTCTGTCTCATATGAAAATTAGCATTGTCCTTTCTGGTTCCGTGAAGATTGCCATTGATATTTTGATTGTGACTGAGTTAAATTTGTATATAGATTTTGTAAGGTATGGTTGTTTTTAAGAAAATTGATTCTGCCTCTCCAGGAACAGGGGATGTCTTCCCATTTACTGATGTCCTGTTTGAGCATCTTTTTCAGAATACTGTAGTTATCAAGGAAGAGGCTTTTCACTTCCTTGGTTAGATTAATTCATATGTATTTAATTTGTGTTGATGATATTGTAATATTGTTTCCCTAATTTCTTTCTATGTGAGTTTATTACTGGAGTAGAAGAGTGCTCTTGAATTTTTTTAGTTTTTTTATTTAAAGAGAAAAAAAATGTAGAAATATTACAGAATTTTAATAAAAAAGATAAACAGTAAGAGATCACTGGTTGATAAATTACATGTTGTCCTTTTAGAAATAGTTGTTCAAGTTACAAAATTAGAGCATACAAAGTAGACATTCAAGCAGTGAGACTGCTAGCTGATCTGTTCAACAATCCAACAAGAACTGTGAAGTAAGGTTATCAACCTTATACACTTAAATATTCATGAAGTTATATCTTTTATGGAATTTCCTATTTCATCTCTTTTTTACAAGTACAATTATGCATTTTAAAAAAATTATTTAAAGAAAAAAAGCAAAATAAAAAGGGTAGCAACAACACAGAATTCTAAAAAAAAAGAAAAAAGAAAAACCATTAAGAGATCACTAATTGATAAATTACATATTGTCATCTCTGATGTTCAAGTTATAAAATTAATGGATACATAGTAGACATTCAAACAGTGAAACTGCAAACAGTTCTGCTCAAAGATCCAACAAAGATTCAGCAATATGGTCATCTATTTTGCACATTCAAACATACATGCAGTTATATCCCTTAGAACACTTTCTTTTCCTCTCTTTTTTACAATAGCAATTACACATTTTGGGTTTTATTACTCTTATAGTTCTTATCACTTTTTACACTAGAGATCCAATGTGATATTTATAAATAAGATTCTCATTAATTTCACTAATGAGGATAGATCAAGTTGCCTCCATTGGCCTATAAAGGCCTCAAGATCATCCTTTTATAGCTGAGTAATATTCCATTGTGTAAAAATACCACATCATTTTCATCCACTCTGCATTTGATGGGCATCTTGGTTGTTTCCAAAATTTAGCTATTACAAATTATGCTGCTATGAACATGAGTGCACATATATCACTGTGATATGAACTTGTCAGTCCTTCTAGGACAATACCCAGAGGGCAATAGCTGGATTGAATAGAACTTCCAATCCTAGTCTTCTGAGAATTCTCCATATGGATTTCCATAGTGGTTGCACCAGTCTACATTCCCACCAAGAGTGGAGCAGTGTTCCTTTTTCCCCCACAGCCTCACCAACATTTGTTATCAGTTGATTTCTTGATGGCAGCTATTCTTTCCAGAGTGAGGTGAAATCTCAATGTTGTTTTAATTTGAATTTCTAGAATGACCAGTGATGGTGAACATTAATTTATGTATTTATTTGCCATTTGTATAACTTTCTCTGAGAACTGTGTGTTTATCTCAGATACCCATTTTTGGAGAGGGTCTTTAAATTTAGGGGGCTTGATGTTTTTCAGTTCTTTATATGTTCTGGACATAAGTCCTTTGTCTGAGGGGTTGCTGGCTAAAATTCATTCCCACTCTGTGGGTTTTCTTTTCACTCTGTTGGTGATTTCCTTTGAAGTGCAGAAACTTTTCAATAATATGATATCCCAGTTGTTGATTCTTTGAAGTATTTCCCTTGCATTTTGCATTTTGTTCATGAATTCTCTGCCTGCCCCTGTGTCTCCAAGACTTCTACCTACCTTGTCTTCCAGTAGATTTAGTATGTGTGTTTTAATATTGAGGTCTTTGATCCTTTTAGACTTTAGTTTTGTGCATGGTGATATGTGTGGATCTAGTTTCAGTCTTCAGCATGTGGAAAGCCAATTTTTCCAACACCATTTATTAAAGAGGCTGTCCTTCTTCCAGTGGACATATTTAGCCCCTTTGTCAAATGTCAGGTGTCTGAGTGTCTTTGTAGTTGTGCTTGCATCTTCTAATATGTTCCCTTGATCCTGATGTCTATATCTTGGCCAGTACTATGCTGATTTTATCACTGTGACTTTGTAGTATCGATTCACATCAGGAATTGAGATTCCTCCTGCCTTGCCTTTGTTGCCCAGATTGCCTTTGCTATTCTAGGTTTCTTCTGTTTCCAAGTGAATTTTAGTTGTGTTTTCTCTAGATCTGTGAGGTATGTCAATGGTATTTTGATTGGGATTGTGTTAAATCTGTATAACAGTTTTGGGAGTATGGCCATTTTCACAATGTTTGTTCTTCCTATCCAGGAGCACAGAGTGTCCTTCTATTTTCTAATGTCTTCTTCAATCTCCTTTTTCAGTGTAGTATAATTTTCAGCATATAGGTCTTTTACATTATAGTTAGATTGATTCCTATATTTCATTTTTTTAGATGTTATTGTAAAGGGTGATATTTCCATAATTTATGTCTCAGTGAGTTTTTTGTTTGTGTACAGGAATACTATTGATTTTTGAGCATTGATTTTGTAACCAATTACACTGCTGAACTTGTTTATTACCTCTGGTAGTCTTTTAATGGAGTTTTTTTGGGTCTTCTATATAGAGTATCATGTCATCTGCAAATAGTGATAATTTAACTTCTTCCTTTCCTATCTTTATTCCTTTTATTTCTCTCTCTTGTCTGATTGCCCTGGCTAGTGTTTCCAGAGCTATATTGAAAAGGAGTGGTGATAGTGGACATCGTTGTCTTGTTCCTGATTTTAAAGTGAAAGCTTTCAGTTTTTGCCCATTTAGTATAATGTTGGCTGTTGATTTGTCACAAATGGTCTTTATAAGGTTGAGGTAGACACCATGTATTTCGAGTTTCTGAAGGGTTTTTATCATGAACATCTGTTGGACTTTGTCAAAAGATTTTTCTGTGTCTATTGGTTTGACCATGTGTTTTTTGTTTTTTGGGTTTTTTTTTGCTTTGTTGATGTGGTATATTACATTTATTGATTTGTATATGTTAAACCATCCTTGCATTCTTGGAATGAACCACATTTGGTCATGATGTATAATCTTCTTGATGGTTTGCTGCATTCTGTTTGCCAACATTTTACTGAGAATCTTTGCATCAATGTTCATTAGTGAGATTGGTGTATAGTTCTCCTTTTTGGTGATATCTTTCTCTGGTTTTGGTATCAGAGTAATACTTTCCTCCAGGAATGAGTTAGTTAGGATTGCCTTCTTCTTAATTTCATTGAAGAGTTTAAGGAGTATTGGCATCAAATCTTCTCTAAATTTCTTGTAGCATTCTTGCTTTTGATTTTTATGTGTCATTTTTCTTTCTATTACATTACTCATTTTGGTTACTAGTTGCAAGTCTTAAAGTAGAATTTTTTGGAAGATCTATGTACAGGATATTGTCATGTAAAATGAATAATTTTCCATGCATATCCTTATTTCTCTTTTTTTTCTCTGATTAAGGATTCAAGTACTGTCTTAATTATTTTCCCATTGTTAGGACAAAATGACTGACATATGTAAGTTGAAGAAGGAAAGGTTTCTTTTAATAGTCCATGTACAGAAGAGAGAAGGTGGCAGCAGCAAGTCTAAACTCTTATTTTCTCTATTCTACATCTAGACTGCAAGTATTTTGATTTCTGCCACTCAAACCAGGGTAGGGCTTTCTTTTTCAGAAAATGCATAAACCACAATCACAACTATTGTAATGCAACTAGGGGAATAGTCCATAAATCACACACCCTTAATCTCAGTATTGCAATCTATACACCTACCCACCTCTTAAAAGTCCTACACAAGAGCATGTGAGGCTTTGGGGAGGCATCTGGAAGTAAGCCATAAACATATCAATGAAAAACTAGAGTGAACTGGATATCATTTTTCCTCATATGAGAAGAATGTTTCAGTTTTCCCCTATTTAATATGATATTGGGAGTAGAAATCTCACAACTTGATTTTACCAGATTGAAATAAGGTTCTTGTATTTTCTTGTAGTTTTTATCATGAAAATATGCAGAATTTTGTCAAAGGATTTTTCTGTGGTTATTGAAACTATCCCTGGGTACAGTATATCAAACACCAGGGTTACTTGGGAATGGATTTGGCAGCCCCTGGGGAGAGGTATTGAGTGGATGGGAAGGATAGACTACAGAAGCTCCAGTGGTATAATAAATATGCAGCATCTATTCAAGGCCAAGTTACTATCACCCCTAACACATCCCAGAGCCTGCTCTCCCTACAGCTGAGCACTGTGAGCTCAGAGGGCACAATTATGTATTATAGTACAAGACAGACATTGAGAGCACATCACTGTGATAATAAACACAGACCTCTCAGCATCACAGAGTTCACAGGCAGGGTATTCCTGCTTTGTGGAGTGTGGAAGAAAAGCTCTGGTGAAGAGCCTGGAAAACTCAGCACAGCCAGAGTGTGTGGCATACTGTACTCATCTAGAGCCTCACAGAACAAGAAGATAGAAGTGGGGGTTGGGATTATAACAGAGGGATGGGAGCAGAGACTTAGAAGGCTATTAAGAAGTCAGTGAAAACTGGGTACTGACTAGCCACTATGCACCTTTCACACCTCTAACTTGACTGAAATATCTGAGCACATGACAAAGGCACAACCCTCCACATATTATTCCTGTGGAAGCATAACTGAAATCAAACAGAGCACTGACTAAAGAGGGAAAGAAGCAGGATCTATAGTCCATTCATACCACTCACTTCAGGAAAGAAAAAAATCATAGGAGGAGAACCAGCTTAGTTCATTGCAAGAGAAGGCAGACCTGTGATGATAAGTAAAAAATAAATAAATAAACCCAAGCAGTACCCTCCTTACTAATTCCAGAAGCACAAATTAATTCAGTGTCCATGACATACTCTGTTCAGCAACCATCCTTTGGTGCTTGATAGTGAATTCTTACATACCATAGCCAAAATTCAGCCAAGTGCCATGAGGACTGCATACCAGAGAGTTTATGGGTTG
Organism: Hydrochoerus hydrochaeris; assembly: GCA_004027455.1. Lineage (NCBI taxonomy): Eukaryota > Metazoa > Chordata > Mammalia > Rodentia > Hydrochaeridae > Hydrochoerus > Hydrochoerus hydrochaeris. Next base: position 20,539 of record PVLA01011660.1, read on the forward strand.
CATAGTACCTTTGGTGTCCATAAGTGTTGATGGAGAATCAGAAATAAGCTGCATAACCAGGGTGTGTTGTGCAGTGTGTTGCCTTAGAGCTATAAAAAGGAGCAGTGTGTTTTGTTTTGTTTTGTTTTGCTTTGCTTTTGTCCTCCTTATCATCTTATGTTTCTGTGCTTTTAAAGTTTTGCTTTTTTCATTTCCACTTCCCCACCTCCTCTGTTATAAATATTGCTATTTGGCTTTATTAATCTTTAGATATTTAGTTGACTATTCCATTGCTATCTAGTTATTTTCTATTGTTAATGGTAATATAGTTTTTTCATTAATATCTATTTATTGTATGTCAATAATTGGTACATAGTTCTGTATAAGTTATTATTATTCTACATCTCTTTATATTTATGGTTGACACAATGGTACTTTATTTGTTCTTATATTACACAAATATCCAGTTTCTCTTTGAGTCTATTACTGATTTCTTTCTTGTGCTTTGTGATATGATGATTGCTATTATTGGTGTTTTAATATATGCCAATATTTTATTTGTCTTGTGCCACCAACATTACTGCAGTTTGTTTCTCTGAAAATGGCATTAAATCAATTACAGCACACCCTTTCCTCCCCAAATTAGCAGAAATAACCAAATTTTAAGAAAGTACTTATGTTAGCCATTCCAAGAGCACATCACAGGATAGATGACCCTGACTAAAGAGATAAACTCTAGCAATAAACTCTTTCCACTTTTACCAATCTTCAGCCCCTAATGAGTACAAACAGGTGCATGTGTATGTGCACACACACTCACAGAGAATATTAGATATGGGCAAACAGGGCAACAAAATGTCTCCAAAGAACCCAGTGCCACAAAACTCATCCACAGGGAAACCATGAGAAGAAAAATCTAAAGCCAAACAGATAAATTACACAAAAACATAAAAGAGGAAACAAAAATAGATCCATAATGTGCTTGGTAAGCTCAAAGATGGCATAAATAAGCAGATAATGGATGTAATAAACAAAGTGATCTTAAAGAAGACATGATAAAAACTAGCTGAATAACATAATATGTTATTATACATGAACAAATAGTCTAGCAAAGTAATACTCCATAAAAATGTACCAAACAGAAATCCAGGAGATTTTTTAAAAGATCTAGTGAAAGCATTGGCAGCAGAAGTCACAAATGTCAGAACAAGAAGCTAGGGCTCATGAGTGTGAACATACACTCAGTAATATCTTAAAAAACAAGAGACCAAGGAAAATAAAACACCTGTTTGATAATGCAAAGAATACTAACCTGTAATTAATTGGAATTAGTGAAAAATCAGAAGATTCCATGTAGAACAACAGTAGTTTGCAAAAATAATGCAAAGAATGTTTCCAAGTATGGAATTTAAAATACAGGTAAAAGGCCAGAGGTTTGGTTCAGCAGCATAAGTGACAGCTTGGCAAAAACGAGGTCATGAGTTCTAATCCCAGTGTGAAAAATAAAATAAAATATAGGTAACTATAGTATATTGAACCTCCATATAGCTACAACCCAAAAAGAACTTTTCCTTATCAAGTTATGTCAAAATTCCACAAGTCCAAAACATGGGCTGACTCTTAAAAGCTGTTAGAAAAAGGACCAACTCAAATATAAAATTAATGCATTACAATTAAATTACTAATCAACATAAAATGAAAATTTACAACATGAAGCAGAGAGTTACAAGCTCTAAAGATAAACAATATCCAAACCAGTTTAATATGCACACAAAATTACATTTCACAGTTAATGGACAAATACGGTATTTCTTTGACAATGATCACCTTAATAAATTCATGGCCACCACCCCAAAATGCTAAAAATGTTCAAGCTATGGGATGACTTATATCTGGCTGGCCCCCAAAACCCCATTCACTCATAGTTGGGGCTTTTCAAGGTGACTGGATCAGGGTGTGTGAATATGAATTAAGGATGCATGATAACTTATTACTACACTGATTGGTTTAGCATAGTTCTAGGTGTGGATAATGGGAAGGCCACAACTGGTATGGTTGGCACCAGTTAATATGCTTGTAGTCTGAATACAATAAAGGGAAATGTAGAAGGCAAGCTGACTGCTTTTTGCCTATCCAACCATGGACTATTTCTCCTCTGCAATGATGCAATAACAAGACAAACTCAAACAATTTCTGATATGATTCTCAAGTGAATGATGTCAACTCCCAAATGAAAGGACACTGATTGCTAAATTGGACTAAGAAAAAGCAAAAACCAATTATACACTATGTATAAGAAACACATTTCACCCAAAATTAAACAAGAAATTCATAGACTAAAATGGAAAGCAATATTCCATGCAAGCAGAGCCTGAAGATGAGAAAAAATATTCCTTTTTTCAGTAGAATTGGACTTCAAGTCAAAATGGAGCAGGAAAGAACAGAAGTGTACAGCATATTAGTTAAGGTTATGAGTTAACAGGAAAAAATATTTATAAATATTGATACACCAAATATTGTTGTGATTACTCATAAAACAAACATTCCTGGACATAAAATCAAGTAAACTTCAACATATTTATAATGGAGGAGTTCAATACCCAACTGTCAGCAATAAGCAGGTGAACTAGACAAGAACTGAACAAACAAATATTGGAGTTGAACCACACCTTCAAACAAATAGATATAATAGAACATCTACAGTGCCCTCCACCCCAAAATGAAAGACAGCTTCTTCCCATCAATACATGAAACTTTCTCAAAAATAGACCTCATATTATCCAAAGAAACATGCTTAAAAGAATATAAAATAATGTAAATTTTTCTGTGCACATTATCAGACCACAGTGCAATAAAATATTATTTAGTGCTTTCTTGAATCAGTTGAGTCACACAACAAATCAATGAAGATATTATGACAATTTATAGGATTAAATGATCTCATTACAACATACCAGAGCCTAAGGAACACAATAAAATAAATTTTAAAAGGGAAGTTTATAACCATAAATGTTCACATAAAAAAATTGTTGTCATATTATTTATCTAATACTCATAGGTGGAATTTTCTCAGCTGCTAGATCTAGGACATGTGACACTGCAATTAAGGCTGTGTGGTACTAAATTACTCCACAGATAGGAAATAATGTAGTTCTAGATGGGACTGAATGGATTTCCTGAAGATAGAAGCTTCCCAGACTGTACATGGCCCCAGCCAAAAGGATTGTGGCCTTGATGGTGTAAAAGGAAAAGACAAGCTGCTCTTTGCTGTCATCTTCCTGCCACACTATGAACTTATTTTCCTCTATAATGTCCCTCTGCCATGCCAGTCTGTTGAGGAGTCAGCTGGGCTTGGACTGAAATCTCTAAAAAACTGTGAACTGAAGGAAAAATTTCCTCCTTTAACTTTGGTTATCAGGAATTTGGCCTCAGCAATAAGAAAAATAATCTTTTTATTGTTTATTTATTTAGCCTGCCCAAATAAATAACTTAATGAAAGAACTCAAGATCCTAGAAAACCTTGAATAATCCAAATGCATATCTAGTTTAAGAATGACATTATAAAGGCCATTTAAGGCATTACTGAATTAGAGACTAATATAAAAAGAATCATGAAACAAAGAGCTGTTTCTTAGAAAATAAAAAAAGTTTTTGCCCTAGAATCAATTACTATTCAGTCATGGCCGTGGTTTAACAGTCATGGCAGAGGTCTAACATGGCAAAAGGCTAAAACAGAAATGCCTACCACTTCCTGTTTCTTCCTCAGCCATAACGGTAACTCCCCTTCCTGTTTGTGCATGCAGAGGGTTCCAATCAGCTCTTTGCATGGCACCAAGGCCCACCCTAAGTGCCAGACTGGGCAGAAAACATGAGGCTGCCTAGAGTCATGTAGTTCTCTCCATGTCTTTGAAATAAAGGCTGCTTTTATACTATATTTTTTTTCTCTTATTGTGCCAAAAACCTAACAGAATGGTGCTGTGACTTGGAAAACAGTGTGAGTGGCTCCTGGTGTCCTCCTAGTTTGAGCCCCACTGCTAATCCATGGACCAGACCTTATCTTAGATTAGTCCCTCATTTTTTTACATTTTTAAAATATTATTTAAAGAGAAGAAAAAAGCAAAACAGAAAAAAGTGTAGCAACAATACAGAATTCTAAAAGAAAGAAAGAAAAAAGGAAAATGAGAAAAAGACCCACTAAGAAATCAGTAATTTGTAAATTACATGCTGTCATCCTGGATGTAGTTGTTCAAGGTACAAAGTTAAAGGGTACATAGTAAACATTCAAAAATTCAGACTACAAACATTTCTGCTCAAAGATCCAAAAAAGATTCAGCAATATGGTCATCTATTTTACACACTCAAACATACATGCAGTTATATCTCTTAGAGCACTTTCTTTTCCTCTCTGTTTTACAATAGCAATTACACATTTTGGTTTTATTACACTTGTATAAAACCAAACTTGTACACTTATTTTCTTTTTACACTAGAGACACAATATGATATTTATAAATATGATTCTCATTTATTTCATTAATGAGGATAGTCTCAAGTTGTCTCCATTTGCCTATGAAGCCATCAAGGTCATCCTTTTTATAGCTGAGTAATATTCCATTGTATAAAAATGCCACATCTTTTTCATCCACTCTGCAGTTGATGGGCATCTTGGTTGTTTCCAGGATTTAGCTATCACAAATTGTGCAGCTATGAACATGGGTGCACATATATCACTGTGATATGAATTTTTCAGTTCTTCTGGGAAAATACCCAGAAGGGGAATAGCTGGATTGAATGGGCTTCCAATCCTAGTCTTCTGAGAATTCTCCATATGGATTTCCATAATGGTTGCACCAGTAGTCCCTCATTTTTAACATATGACAGCAGCTCAACTTGTCACCACCTGTGCATAACACTGGCCTATCTGATTTATCACAAATGAGCTACCGCACAAGGTTTTCTGTTTCCATTCCTAAAATCCATAAGCTTGCAGTCAGAAAACCTATCCTTGTCACCCTGGGACAAAGATAATTTTGTTCCCTGGGACCCCGTCCTGAACTCTTCTGGTAATGCCTGGGTGTTGGGAATTTCTGTGTCACACAATCAAATTGGGTGACAATTTTTTTTGATAGATGTGACCCAAGACAGCTTCCATGTTCCCTGGGGGAGAGCTAAAGTTCTTACATCCTGAGACAAAGCTGTTCTCTCAGCTCATTTATAATTAAGTCCTGGGGGCACTTCCTGCCCTACCCACATAAAAATCACACCTCTGTAGTGCCTGGTGCATAATCTTTGTGCTCTTGGCCTCAAGGCTATAAAAAAACCAAAAAGCTGACCCTTATTTATGCATTTCTCACATTGGTGGCAAGTAAATAAAAACCTATCATATGAGGACATGCCTTTCTCTCACTGTCTTGTATAATGGCCCAAATACTCCTGGCTTGCTCTGCTCTATCAAATACTCTCCCCTGTATCTCCCAGACCAAACCCTGCAGCTTTCTAAGCCAGAGGTTCCCATTCCCCTGTGCTGTCTTCTCCTCCCTCCCCCACAGCAACCTCTAATCCTTCCCTTAGTCTCTCTCTCCAGTCTCCAAAGTCTCAAAACCCCTACCCGAGCTGTTTGTTCAGTCAAGTGGTTGTCTTCTACTTCTGTGTCACCGTTCTCTCTGCTGGCTCATCATACACGGTCCAGTGCATTTCAGCCTCTCAGCAGGCTATGCAGTGCTCAAAAGCACTCTTGCTGCAGCTCGTGTAGAGGACAGCCACCATCTTGTGGCCCTCTGCCACATGACAGTGTTCTGTCATCTTGTGACAAGTCTCAGGGTCCGTGAGTGCCACATTGTGTCTCATCATATGATTAGCATCAACCATCTTGATGCTGGTCACATGATGGCCAGTCACCATCTTGCGCTCCTCATTGTGCTGCTGGCAGCAGCTAAGCTGCTGTGGGCCTTGCAGTGACCCAGCAGTGGCCTATGATTCCTTGTCCTTGGTGATGAATAGCCATTTTATAGCCAGTCATTAAGTAATTACCCACACATGCTTGCTGAATGGTTGGCCAATTCATGGCTATCTACTCCATAGTCTTTTCAGCCTCAGTCTCCACTCTCAATTCAGGAACAGACTGGCCCCGAGAGATTAGTCAATGGTGTCCCTTTCTCCCTCTCTGATCTATCTCAGATAAGCCATAAATTAGGTTCCTTTTCTACTATTCTTATTTCAAGAGATCTCTATTAATTAATCTGCAAAAAGATTCATAGTAGTCTTTTTTTATAAAGCTCAAAATTGTCAAATATATTTGAGTGCTCTCTGATTTTATAACATGTTTATTATTAGTCTATATAACTGTTGACTGTTTACTGTACAGATCATCTGTCAACATTTGTCTATTTGTCTGCTCTGTAAACAGCTTTTCCTTTTATTTGAGCTCAACAATTTTTTTCCTTCTCTTTTACATTTTCAGATCATTTAATTAAGATTTATTTCGGTTATACATTTAAAAAGCATGCTTCCATTTAGTTTGCCTGCTGGTTAAAATGTTAAAACTGGGTAAACAAAATCCCTTGGGATGAGGAGACATTGGAAAAGACTTCAATTGGTGAATAAGAAAGTGGCCACCTCGTGTTTAAACCAGCTCTTATTCATTAATTGGAGGTGCCAATAATCTCCATAGCATTTAGTTGGAAACACCCCAACTAAAGTTCAGATGGCTGAGACAATTTATTGTTGCTGATATGATGGTATATTCATGCTCTCAAATGTAAAATTAAGATTGTTAATGATGCCAAATGTTTTCTTTCAGATCCAGATGTCTGCCTTTTCCTTGTGCTCCAGCCAGGAGACTCAGGTAAGACCAACACAAGGTCACCAGTCAAATAATAATTTTTAAACAAAAAATTATGTAATATATATAGTGTATATGTTATACATAAAGATGCTTAAATAGTGAACAGTCCAAACAGTGTCACAAATTTCTTCAGTGCTCAAATGTTAAAAACACACATGGTTAATGTAAAATAATAGTTCCATTTAATGTTTTATGTTAAGCTTACTGCCTCTACTGCACTGCACTGTTATCAATCTTCTAGATGTTCAACAACTAAAATTAAGAGATAATTATAAATTCCTTTTGCATTCCTTTTGCTGAGATCCACCAGATCTTTTCCAGAAAAAGCTTATATGATATATATTGTATCCATAAGTAACTATACTTAAATGTCACTGCAGCTGATCTCTCTTTCCTAAATAAAAAGGTAAAATTAATAAAACAGGCCATCATCAAAATCAGATGATATTAGACATTCTAACAGCACAGGAGATGTTTATTCAATTATAAATCCTAAATATGTGTATGACAAATCAATGACATATTAATTTCTAAAATTCCCTAAACCTTATGCTTACCTTCCTTATGGGTAGCCATTACTAAATTTATAATTGTAAATACCCTGTTGATTCTATTATTTTACTCCTGCATACTTAATTGATTATTTTCCCTTGTCTCCTTTAGACTTACAAATGTACACCTACCTGAGATAAAAACCAGATGTCTTGTGACTGTGGAAGAGACAGATACCTTCCTCTATGGGCTAGATCCCAAGACAGAAGGCTACACTTAGCCCTCAAACCCCACAGGGAGATGTTCTTAATGTGGCATTTCATGTTCTCAACAACAGAGATAAAAATTAAAAGGAAAATAACAATCTGATCTCTTAGCAGTGACACTTGGGCTCCCAAGACAGAAAAGCCAAAACAAGGCAGAGCTGCCCGAGCCCCTCCCAGACCATGCTTCAAGTCCAGCAAAAAGGACACTGGGCAAAAGAGTACCCAACCCAATTGCAATCTCAAGGGCCATTGAAAGAGTGAATGTCCTAACTGCCAGAGAGTGGGTAAACCATCCTCTAATGCCTTCCCTCACAGCAGATTTCATCACCACCAGATTCATCACTGATTGATCTACTTGGGCTTGCTACTGAAGACTTATTGGGTTCGGGGCACACAGCCCACATTAAGCTATACTTCTCAGAGGCCCACTTCCCACTGGAGGTCTCAGGTAAGAAATTTTCTGTACTTGTGGACATAGAGGCCATATATAGTATTCTTCCTGAGGTTTCAGGCCCTTGTATTCAGTCTCTATAGTCGGTGTAGATGGCCAACCTGTACAGCCTTTACAGACAGGGCCTATTCCATGCAGGTTTCAAACTCTTTTTTTTTACCCATGGCTTCCTAGTAATTCCAACATGTGCCACACCCCTTTTAGATAGAGATCTACTTACCTGGTTGATCCCATAATTTGGGATAACTCCAATCCCACCTGCACTACCCATGCCATGCTTACTTTAATTTGACTTAGGAATCCTTCAGTTTTTCCTTGTGTTCCCCAATATCCCATAGCTCCCAAACATTTAAGGGACTTAAACATATAATCAAGTGCCTTTTAAATAATGTTTTTCTTAAACCTATACATTTACCCTATGATACTCCCATTCTCCCAGGACTCAAGCCTGATGGGTCTTATCATCTAATATAAGACCTTAGGTTAATCAATAATGCTATTACCCCAATCCACCCAGTGATGCCAAAGCCTTATACCATGCTCTCTCATATCCCTCCCTCCACCATTCACTTTACAATTATAGATCTTAAAAATTCCTTTTTTACCATCTCCCCTACACCCTAATTGTCAAGATAACTTTGTGTTTGTGTAGGCTGACATAAACACTATCAGGTCTCAACAACTTAACACCAGTCATTTCTATAGAATAACCTCTCCTCAGAGACATATATCATCCCCTTCCTTTCTTATTCATCAATTTTTCAGACACACCCCTGGTCAGGACTGGCAGGTAGATTTTACACACATGACCTGCCACAAAAATCTCAAATGAATTCTCACCATTTTTTAAATTATTTTTTATTTAAAGGGATAAAATAGAAAAAGGAGGGAAATATTACAGAATTTCCAAGAAAACATAAACAATAAGAAATCACTAGTTGATAAATTACATATTGCTCTTTTAAAAAGAGTTGCTCAAGTTACAAAATTAAAGCACACAAAATGGACACTCAAACAGTGAGACTACAACAGATCTGTTCAACAATCAAACAAGAACTAAGAAATATGGGTAACAATCCTGCACATATAAATATACATGCAGTTATATCTTTTATAGCACTTCCTATTTTCTCTTTTTTACAATAGCAATTATACTTTTTTATTTAAAGAGAAAAAAACAGGAAAAAGGTAGAAATATTACAGAATTTCAAGTAAAGAAGCTAAACAGTAAGAAATCACTAGTTGATACATTACATATTGTTCTTTTAGAAATAGTTATTCAAGTTACAGAATTAAAGCACACAAAGTGGACACTAAAGCAGTGAGAGTGCAAACAGATCTGTTCAACAATCCAATAAGAAGCTAGAAATATGGTCATCAATCCCACACATCTAAACTTACATGCAGCTATATCTTTTATAGTGCTTCCTATTTCCTCTTTTTTTTTACAATAGCAATTATAGATTTTTAAAATTTTATTTAAAGAAAAGAAAAAAAAGCATAACAACAATACAGAATTCTAAAAGAAAGAAAGAAAAAGGAGAATGAGAAAAAGCCCCACAAAGAAATCAGTAATTTATAAATTATGTACTGTCATCCTGGATGTAGTTGTTCAAGTTACAAAGTTAAAAGGTACATAGTAAATATTCAAACAGTCAGACTACAAAAAGTTCTGCTCAAAGATCCAACAAAGATTCAGCAATATGGTCATCTATTTTACACACTCAAACATTCATGCAGTTACATCCCTTAGAGCAGTTTCTTTTCCTCTTTTTTACAATAGCAATTACACATTTTGGTTTTATTACTCTTGAAGTTCTTATTTACTTTTTACACTACAGACACAATATGATATTTATAAATATGATTCTTATTTATTTCACTAATGAGGATAGTCTCAAGTTGTCTCCATTTGCCTATGAAGGCCTCAAGATCATCCTTTTTATAGCTGAGTAATATTCCATTGTATAAAAATGCCACATCTTTTTCATCCACTCTGCAGTTGATGGGCATCTTGGTTGTTTCCAGGATTTATCTATCACAAGTTGTGCAGCTATGAACATGGGTGCACATATATCACTGTGATATGAAATTTTCAGTTCTTTGGGGAAAATACCCAGGTGATAACTGGATTGAATGGGGCTTCCAATCCTAGTCTTCTGAGAATTCTCCATATGGATTTCCATGTACTGGCTTGACTTTGCCATGTTATGTTCCAGTTGTTTCTTTCTGCTTTTCCTCTTATTGAATTGCTTATCCTACCTGGTGGTTTCTTTCTCTTGTTGTTTTGGGGATTATGGTCATTTTTATCTCTGTCTAGTATGTCTTTCAGTACCCTTTCTAGGGTTGGTTTGGTGGACATGAATTTCTTCAGTTGTTCTTTGTCTTGGAAGTATCTTGTTTCTCCATTAAATTTGAATGAAAGTTTTGCTGGGTACATCAGTCTGGGTTGAAGGTTGTTTTCTTTCAGGCCTCACCCCAAGCTCTTCTTGACTTGAGGGTTTGTGCTGAAAAGTCTGCCATGATTCTAATGGGTTTTCCTTGATAGGTGAGTTGTGTCTTTTCTATGAAAGCTTTTAATATTCTGTTTTTATGCTGTATGTCTGAAATCTTAATTATTATGTGTCTGGGTGTGGATTTATGTTGATTGTGACTGTTTGGCATTCTATATGCCTCACTTATCTGCATATCAGATTCTTTCCCCATGTTTGGGAAATTTTCTGCTATTATTTCTGTAAATACTTTATGTATGTCATTTGCCTGGACTCCTGTATCTTCGCTTATGCCCATTATTCTTATATTGTTGCTCTTGGCATCATCATGAAGCTTCTGGATTGTCATTTCATGCTGATTTGTTATTTTTAAAAGTTCTGTCCTTTCCTGATCACTAACTGTGATCCTTTCCTCAAGGTCTGAAATCCTATCTTCAGCTTCCTTTAGGCGATTTTGCATGCTTTCAATAGAATTTTTTGTTTCTTGGATGTCTCTTTGAGTTTGTTTCATGTACTCTGCTTGTTTTCTACATTGTTCATTCAAAATTTCAATCAGTTTCCCATGTTCATGTACTTTTTTCTCTAGTTCTTCTTTAGCTGCATTCATCAACTCCTTTACTAAAATTGTTATTTCTATCTTTACATGGGAATCTACTTCTAATTTGATTTCCTCTATAGCCTGATGCAGTTGTTTTTTTATTTTTCAGAGATTCTTGGTGTGTTACTTTTGGGGTCCTCTATTTCAATGTCTCCTATACTTGCTTCTGGTGAACTATATGTTTGAGCCTGCATTTTGCTTTTTTGTTTTGTCATTTTAACTCTGCCTGGTGTTTTCTATGTGTAGGAGGGGATCACACACACTATTTTCACACACAACAAACTCATACAGTTAGTTGCAGGGGGGTTTACTCCTGGCCCTATTTATCCCTTGTACACCTCTATTTTAGGGGTATACTCACCACATTGATACAGTCAGTCCAGTGTAGTCCAAAGTTCACTACATGGGAGCAAAATTCTAAATTTTCTCAGACTAACTGCATCCCACTGAGATCTTATGATGTTCCAGGTGGGAGGGTGGGCCCAGCTGAAGCAGTCCAGGGCAGTTTTCAGTCTTGGGCAGGCCTCCTCAATGTTCCCGGTAGCAGGGCAGGCCCACGGTGGAGGTTCTGGGCAGCTTACCCCTGATGCAGGCTTCCACTAAGTTCCCGCTGGCAGGGCAGGCCCACGGTGGTAGTTCCGGGCAGCTTACCCCTGATGCAGGCTCAGAATTCTCACCTTTTTTTGTACTTTTTCAGGATGTATAAAAGCCTTTCCCACAACCAGGTTGACTGCTGATGCAGTTACTAAAGTCCTGTTACAGGAAGTCATACCAAGTACTACATCCATGGCAGAACAGCCCTACCTGGTCTTCTTGGCAACCTCAACAGCAGTCAGAGTTGCTAGACTTCCATCCTGGTTTCACATCACTCAAGCTAAGCAGTGCCCTCCCAATCCTAAATCTAACCATCCTGAGTGGTCATCCCATCTTCTGTCACCTACCCATCTCTGTCTCACCAAGGCCTCACAGCCACAACACTCAGGCTAAGTCATGTTTTGTTATCCAGTTTGTTTTCTAATTCCTTACATTCTACTAATTATACTTTTTATAGCAGGACTCTTGATAGTCTTTCCTAAAGACTCCCATGTCATGTGTAAAATTGTCTTCCTACTGTTCTACATGACAACAGTCTTAGTTCTCTCTACCCTCAGATGCTTAGTCAAATGTAAGATCCCTGAAGGTATAGCCTCTTATCACCCTTATAGTGCCACAGCCATGCCCCCCCCCACATCTCTTATTCTTTCCAGCTCAACTTCTGGACCAGAGACAAGCCCTACGTATGTACACTTTTAACTTTTATTCTTTCATATGGAGAAATAATCACCCCTCATAACTTCACTCCTCCTAACCGCACACTTATTTTTCAGAATTCTACCTTACTGTGGTCCTGATAAAACAGCATATTTAAATCAAAGACACCTTTCCTTCTACTTCCCTGGGTCTTTAAACATGACAGTGGCCTTACTCCTCATAGTACCTTGTCTCTTTGCTTTTCCAGTCTAAGATGTGGGCATTTACCAATGATGAAGTTGTCCCTGCCAGAACACCTGGTACCAGCTTCTGCATGGGTACCAACTATCATCTCGTTAACATTCCTAAACCCCAATACAGTGCCCCCTTTCAGCAGTAAGTAGTAAGAGAGAGGCTTTGCCTTTTCCTAAAATAAAAGATGGGAATTAAAGAGTTTTTGCCCTAGAATAAATTACTACATGGTCAGAGCATGGTTTAACAGTCACGGCAGTGGTCTAACATGGCAAAAGTCTAGAACAGAAATTCCTACCACTTCCTGCTTCTTCCTCAGCCCTAACTGTAACTCCCCTTCCAGTTTGTGCATGCAGAGGGTTCCTATCAGCTCATTGTACATCACTAAGGCCCACCCTAAATGCCAGCCCAGGCAGAAAACACCAGGTTGCCTAGAGTCATGAAGTTCTCTCCATGTCCTCAAAATAAAGACTGCATTCATATTATATTTTTCTCTCTTATTGCACCAAAACCTTACAGAAGGAATAAACAAAATAAACCCACTTGTACCAAAAAGTGGAGGAAAGGCCCAAATTAATGCAACAAAAAATAAAAAAGTGAAATCACAATTAACTCTGCTAAAACCCAGAAACTTATCAGAGACCACTTTGAAAACATATACTTCAATAAATTGGAAGATCAAAAAGAGATGGATAGATTTCTGAATCCATGTGAATAGCCAAAATTGTACCAGAAAAAATAAAAACCCTGAACAATGAAGTAATATTTAAGGAAACTGAGGTAGTAATTAAAAGCCTAGTAACTAAAAAAAAGACTAAGAACCAAATGATTTACCATGGAATTCTACAACTCTGGGTAAGAACAAATGTTGATACTCCTCAAGCTCTTTTTTTTTCTTAATTCTAAAAAAGCAAAACAGCAAACACAAATAGAGAGGATACAGAATTGCAAAAATAGTAGGAAGTTAACTTTAATTAATATATTGCATACTACTATCTTAAAGTAGTTTTTGAAGTTGTAAAATTAAGGATGAAAAGAAATGAGCAAGCAATTAAGCAATGAGACACAAACACAAACTGTTCTTTGGGTGAACTAACACAGATTAGTAAGTAGTAACACTGAAATCAAAAAAGTATTGCATAGCTCATTTCTGGAGCCAAGATCATATTCTTTCCTTATGTCCCTTCTTTCTGTGTTCTCAAGTTATTGCATCATAAATCTGACTGTATCCAAGCAAACTCTCTAAGTAGCCTTGTCTGTATTGAAACAGCAGAAAAGCAAATTAATTTTGTAACTATAGCTTAAGAATATACACTTCATATGAAATAGTATAAGCATATCAATTGAATAAAAATAACCACACAAATAGAACCAAAACCAATTTTTGTTTCCCTAGGCCAATAACTATCCTGTTCCACTTTTGGTTGGTCCCCCTGACTGACCTTCCTCTAAACTCCCTCTAATAGAAGTCTTATGTGGCCCCTTGTGATCTACTTTTCTATACCTCCAACTCCCCCCACCCATAATGAAGGTTTTTTATGTGCCCTGAGTTGCTTATCTGTGCATGTAACTTCCATATAGGACATGTATCAATCACAACCCCCAAAATGTCTTGACATCCATAGACAGGACCTATCATCCATATGATTCAATCTTGGTTCATCTATGAGATTGTCTGGTCTCAACAGGTGCCTGTTTCATCTCCCTTGTATTAGTTTCAGTATTTAGATTCCAGAGGCAGTAAAACCATAGCTTCAATAAGTGTGGCTTTCCTGAACATCTATGTAAACAGTTTCCCATGGAAATAACAAAAAACTGCAACAGGAAAAACATATGAAGCTCAAACAAAGCAGCTGCATGTGCTGTAACAGGTTACTAGCAATGGTTTATGTATTCATTGTTTGATCATTTTTTCATGCCTATATTTTGTCATCTGAGCAACTGCTTTGAAGATAACAATACACAATATATTAACAATTGTAAATCTCCTATTAGGTTGCTTTAAAATTCTGTGTCAACTTTTCAATTCTGTTTTCATACTAAAACTTAAAAAAAAAGAAAAAAGAACACAAGTTTTTGAGCAGCACCTTAAAAAGCCACTAAGAATTCTAAGATTTTTTCCACTGAAAATGCCTGAAAATATAAGTAAGATATCTGAGTGGCACATTATAAAAGAAGATATGCCAATGAAAAATAAGCTTGTGATTGCTATATTCCCATTATTTTAATTAGGGAACTTCAAATTAAATAACAACAAGAAAACATAAAGTGCTTTTCCCAATGAACTCAGTCCTCAAATTCCATTACTAGCCCTATGACCTGCTGAGCAGCACAAACTTGCATTCCTTGCTGGGGGGAGGTCAAGTTGGCAAAATTGCATAGAAGACATGTTGGCAGCTTTTGCAAAGCTGGACCTCACTATGAAGCCTAACCTAGGAAAGAACATGCTGCAGGTGTTTATGCAACATATTTAAAATAGAACAGATTGAAGGATGGAAGAGATAGATAGATGGGTACTTAGGGACAGTTCCATATAAACAAGAAGCTCTGGTATGCTTTTGTACATTAGGGTAAATATAGGTAACAGGATCACACTGCAGAATTCACAAAGCCAGCAGAAGAGGGTTTGAATGATTTTATCATAAAATGATAAGTATTTATCCTAATTTAAACTCAACGCAAGGTTCATATATATGGAAATATCATGATACCATGGAGGGGATTTGTTACTTAACATATATAGGGATCCAAGCAACCAAATGGATAAATTGGGAATTTTATTAGTTGAGCTCAGTGACCATATGTAGACCCATTTTCAGAGTCAAAACAAGTGATGCTAAACAGGAAAGTTATGGAGCTTTTAAAACAGAAAAACACAAAAAGCTATCCTGCTGGAAACAATTTAGATTTAATATTAATTTTTGGTCAACACCTGTATACTGCTTCTTTGTTGAGCAAGTTAATTTTTCTTTTTTAATTGCAACTCATTCAGCTTTTCTCATGGGACTTGTACCCTGAGTAATTTTTCACTCTTCTGGCTCAAATACATGTCAAAAAATGGTGTTTGTTATGCCAAGCTACAATAAAGGTAGAAAAAAAACCCCATGATACTAAGTACCAGTGAAAAAGAAATTAAAATAGAAAAATTGAAATGTAAATTGAATTCAAAAAACATTGACATGAAATTATTTGTTTTTGGGGCCTACCCTGCCACCGGGAACTTAGCAGAAGCCTACATCAGGGGTAAGCTGCCCTGCCCTGCCACCGGGAACATTAAGGAAGCCCACGTCAGGCATAGGCTGCCTGGAACTGCTCCCCTGGGCCCGCACTGCCACTGGGAACTTAGTGGAAGCCTACATCTGGGGTAAGATGTCTGAAACCTCCCCCATGGGCCTGTCCTGCCACTGGGAACATAGCAGAAGTCTGCATCAGGTATAAACTGCCTGGAACCTCCCCTGAGGGCCTGTCCTGCCACTGGGAATATCAAGGAAGCCCAACTTAGGCATAGGCTGCCTGGAACCTCCCCCAAGGGACCACCCTGCCACTGGGAATTTAGCGGAACCCTACATCAGGGATAAGTGCCTGGAACCGCCCCCGTGGGCCCGCCCTGCCACCTGAACATAGCAGAAGCCGCCTCAGGCATAAGCTGCCTGGAACCTCATGGTGGGTGTACCCGGCCACCCAGATCATCTCAGAAGCCCACCCCAGACTGAAAACTGCCCTGGACTGCTTCTGCTGGGCCAGCCCTCCCACCTGGAATATCAGAAGACCTCAGCAGCCTCCAGTTAGTGTGAAAAAATTTGGAAGTTTGCTCCCAGGTGGCGAGCCTTAGACTACAGCAGATTAACTGTATCAGTGTAGTGAGTATGCCCCTAAAATAGTTGTACATTGGGTAAATAGGGCCAGTAATAAAACCCCCTCCAACTAAGTGTAAGACATTGGTGAGTCTGAAAAGAGTGTGTGTGATCCCCTCCTATGCATAGGAAACATCAGGCAGAGTGAAAATGACAAAACAAAAAAGCAAAATGCAGTCTCAAACATATAGTTGACCAGAAGCAAGTATAGGAGACATTGAAATAGAGGAATCCAAAAGTAATGCACCAGGAATCTCTGAAAAGATAGCAAATGAAATAAAAAAAAACTCCATCAGGCAATAGAGGAAATCAAATTAGAATACTCTCCCTTATAAAGATACAAATAACAACTTTAGTAAAGGAGTTGTTGAATGCAGCTAAAGAAGAAATAGAGAAAAAAGTACATGAGCATGGGAAACTGATTGAAACTTTGAATGAACAATATAGGAAACAAGCAGAATTCATGAAACAAACTCAAAGAGACATCCAACAAACAAAAAATTCTATTGAAAGTGTGCAAAACCACCTAAAGGAAGCTGAGGATAAGATTTCCAACCTTGAGGACAGGATCACAACTAGTGATCAGGAAAGGATAGAACTTTTAAAAATAACAAAGCAGCATGAAATGACAATCCAGAAGCTTCATGATGATGCCAAGAGCAACAATATAAGAATAATGGGCATTAGTGAAGATACAGGAGTCCAGGCAAATGACATACTTAAAGTATTTACAGAAATAATAAAAGAAAATTTCACACACATGGGGAAAGAATCTGATAAGCAGATAAGTGAGGCATACAGAACACCAAACAGTCACAATCAACATAAATCCACACCCATACACATAATAATAAAGATCTAAGACATACAGCATAAAAACATAATACTAAAAGCTGTGAGAGAAAAGACATAACTCACCTATCAAGGAAAGTCCAATAGAATCACAGCAGACTTTTCATCACAAACCCTCAAGTTAAGAAATGCTTAGAGTGAGATACTTCATGCCCTGAAAGAAAGCAACCTTCAACCCTGACTGATTAACACAGCAAAAGTTTCATTCAAATTTAATGGCGAAATAAGATACTTTCATGACAAAGAACAACTGAAGAAATTCATGTCCACCAAACCAACCCTAGAAAGAGAACTGAAAGACATACTAGACAGAGATAAAAATGACCACAATCCTCAAAACAACAACAGAAAGAAAACACCAGGTAAGATAAGCAATTAATTAATGGGAAAAGCAGAAAGGAACAACTGGAACATAACATGGCAAAGTTGAGCCAGTACATATCAGTGATATCTGTAAATATAAGTGGCCTCAATCCACCTATAAAAAGAAATAGATTGACAGAATGGATCAAGAAACAGGATTCCACAATGTACTGTATACAAGAAACACATCTGACCCAAAAGAAAACTCATAGATTAAAAGTCAAAGAATGGAAAACAGTATTTCATGCAACAAGAACCCAGAAAAAAGCAGGGGTAGCTATTCAATTTGCAGATAATGTGAACTTTAAACCTAAAATGATTAAAAGAGATAGAGAAGGTCACTACATACTTGTTAGTGGAAAAATTCAAGAGGAAGAACTAACAATTATAAATATATATGCACCAAATACAGGAGTACCCAACTATATAAGACAGATACTAATGGACATGAAAAACCAAATACACAAGAACACAATTAAAACAGGAGATCTTAACAGCCCATTGTCACAAAGAGATAGATCAACTAGACAAAAAGTCAGCAAAGAAATAACAGAACTGAATCATACCTGTGAGCAACTGGACTTAGTAGATGTTTAAAGAGTATTCCACCCAACCATATCAGAATACATATTCTTCTCAGCTGCACTTGGGATATTCTCCAAAATAGACCACATATTATCCCATAAAACATTCTTAAGTAAATGTAAAGGTATTGAAATGATATCATGCATAATATCTGACCATAGTGCACTGAAATTGGAAATTAATGGCAAAAGAAATTGTAAATCCTGCATAAATACATGGAAATTAAATAAAAGACTTTTGAAAACAAGTGGGCTACAGATGAAATTAAAGAAGAAATAAAGCAATACCTATAATTCAATGAAAATATAGAAACAGCATACTATAATCTGTGGGATGCAATGAAAGCAGTCTTAAGAGAGAAATTATAGCAATAAATTGTCATATCAAGAAAACAGAACAAGCACAAATAAACAACCTAATGCTCCATCTCAAGCTTCTAGAAAAAGAAGAGCAAGCTAAACCCAAAGCTCATAGAAGAGAGAAATTTTAAAGATTAGAACAGAAATCAATGCAACTGAAACTAAAAAAAAAAGAATTAATGAATCAAAAAGCTGTTTTTTTGAGAGAATAAACAAAGTTGACAAACCCATAGCTAACCTTATCAAGGAAAAGAAAGAAAAAAGCCAAATTCATGCAATAAGGACTGAAAAGCGGGAAACAACTACAGATCCAATGGAAATTCAAAAGATCACAAATACCTACTTTGAAAATCTCTACTCACATAGAGTGGAAAACACAGAGAAAATATCCAGATTTCTAGAAACATATGAACTACCCAAGCTCAACCAAGAAGATATAGAAATTTTGAACAACCCAATATCAGCTATTGAAAGTGAAAATGTAATTAAAAACTTACCAACAAAGAAAAGCCCAGGTCCAGATGGAGTCACAGTTGAATTCTACAAGAAATTTAGAGAATATTTGATGCCAATACTCCTTAAACTCTTCACTGAAATTGAAAAGAAAGCAATACTCCCTAAATCATTCCTGGAGGCAAGTATTACTCTGATACCAAAACCAGAGAAAGATCCAATATGGAACATGGAGTGTTTAGTTCCAGAGTAAACAAGGTATAAGTTTTCAACAGCCTTCTCTTGGTGTAAATATATAGGCCAGACTTGATTTCTCAAAAACCTTGTTACATTGTTGGCAAAATGGTCAATATTACCATTAGAGACTAAGTGTACAATATTTTTATAGGAGTCTGGTCCCATATGTGTGCTTAGCATACCATATACCCAAATCCTAGACTCCCAGAGGGGAAGTAAGCATTCAGTATAAATCACAATGTATGGACAATTTAAACACAGAGAAATATTGTCAAGTAACTGTTGCCTGAAGCCTTCAAGTCCAAGTGCCCAGATGCCAGCCAAATGCCACCCTTGCAAGTAAATCTTCTTCAGGATAACTGTCTCAAGTAGTTCTTTCAGAACAATGGACTTAAGATATCTTAGTGGAAGTGTTAATCAGGGAAAAATTCTGGGCTCAAGACACAAACTTGAGAATCATCAGCATAAAGATGGTATTTAAATAATGAGTCCTTAAAATGTCCTCCATATAGTACAATAACAGAGGTCAGAGAGCTGAACTTTGGAAAACACCAACACCTAGAAGACAGGCAAAAAAGAACAAGTAAAAAAGGGGAGAGAAGAAAACAAAAAAGGAATGGAAAACTGAAGAAGGAACAGGAAGAGGTAAACATAAGCAAGGGCCCAAGTCACCATAGAATAATGAAGAAAGTGCTACATAAAACACTACATACTAAGTAAATTGGTGAGTAATGATGAGTGAATTACATTGTATCTGTTATCATATAAATAATCCACACTTAGTATTCTGGAAATTGTTCACCTTTATCCTCACTTTTTCATTTTCTGCAAAGCCTTGGAAAGCCACAGGTAGTGAAAGTGAACAGATCCAAACAACCCTGGTTCTACTATCTCTGTTCTCAGCAGCCAACCTCTCTAACTACATGGCAAGCACATTTGCAGAGAGGCTAGCTTTGGGAGGATGCAAGACCAAAGGGAAGAAGAGCCAGGTATATGTGAAGGAAGAACAGTCCACCTAAGTGGAGAAGGAAGAACAAAGATAAAAACTATTGAATGAGCTATTCATGAAAAATACTTATTCCATTTCCTGGGCTTTAAATGCTACTGTATTTATCATAATCCACCACAATAATCTCAGCAAATAATCATAATATGATTTACACTGTAAAGGTTATCAAGAATCAAATAGTGCCTTCTTATTTACATACAAAATCCTAATGTAACATTCTGCTCCCTAAGTAATAGTCACTTACTCTAATAATTCCAAAGTTACTTCTACTATATCTTTTTACAGAACAGAATTTCATTTTTTTGTTTCTTGATTCTTGCTGTTACATATTCTCAGATATATTTGTATATGTGACAGATTATAATTTGTTCTTTGGGAAAATAACGAGTTTAAATACTGCACCATAGATACTTCACTTATTCCAGTCCAACTTTGTACATAATATGTGCTCAATTAATGGTAGGTATTAGAATAAATGAAAGAATATATTAAAACAATAGAACTATTGATTTTTTAATTTTCTTTTTGTCCTGCTATCTTTGCTTTTTCTCTTTCCTCTATTTTCTTGTATTCCTGTTGCTACTATTATAACTGAATTTTAGGATTTATCCATCACTGAATTAGGCAGTCAGACCAAGCAAAGATCACTGTAAAGACTGACATTTGTAGAGGTCATGTTACCAAAACTGATGCAAATTTTAACAGAATCTCAATCTTCACAGAACTAGAAAAATATCCTATAATATTTATGGAACTAGAAGAGATCCAGAATAGCCAAAGCATTCCTGAGAACCTAAGAGAAGGTATCACAATTCCAGACTTCAAGTTACATTGCCATGCTTCAGTGATAAATACATTATGGTACTGGCAGAAAAACAGAAAAAAGTCAACAGAACAGAATTGAGGATGAATAAATGAGCCTAGGTACTTTCATTTATGTGATCTTCATTGAATAGGTCAAAAATATGTTGGAGAAAAGACTGCCTCTTTAAAAAATGATGTGGGGAAAACTCATTATCCATGTGCAGAACATTAGATCAATATCTCTTACCCTGTGCTAAATTCAAGTCAAACTAGATCAAATACCAGATATAAGAACACAAAAACTGAATTTGATGGAAGAAAACATAGCTAAAACTCTTAAAAGACATAAACATAAGGACTTCCTAAACAGAATTCCAATAGCACAAGACATAAACCAATAAACAAATAGGATCATGTCAAATTAAAAACATTATGCACAGCAAAGAAGCAAACAACAGTGTGAAAATACAATGTTTTAATGAGAACACATTTTTACTAGCTACTCTTCAGACAAAAGACTAACATCTAGAATATTCTAGATTCTCAAAAAAATTAGACCTCCCTCAAAAATAAAAGGCTCAATGGAGAAATGGAAATGAAGAGACACTTCTCAAAAGAATTACAAATGGTCAATAGCAACAGAAAAAATGTGCAGTATCTTTTCTCATTAGAAAAATGAAATCAAATATCAATGCAATTCCATCTTACTCCAAAGAATGGCTATCATCAAGAACTCAAGCAAATAAATGCTTGAGAAGTTGTAGGAGAAAGCGAACACTTCTACATTATTGTTGAGAATGTAAACTAGTCAACTGCTATGGAAAGCAGTATTGAGAGTTCTCAAAAACTAAAACAGAAATTTCATTTGACCCAGCTTCTTCTGAGTGTTTTTCTGAAAGAGTTAAAGACACTTAAAGACATTACAGTGTCATGTGCAGATCTATATTTATAGCAACACAACTCATAATAGCTAAATTACAGGAGAAACCTACATGCTCATCGAAAGATAAATGGTAAATAGAATGAGTTACATAAACACAATGGATTTCTGCTAAGTCATAAAGAATGACAAATTTGAGTAATTTGTAGGGAAATGGAAGCACCTTGAGTTCATAAAATTACTGATAAGTGAAATAAGTCAGACCCAGAAGGATAATACCACATGATTTTTCTTCTATAAGAAATTCAACATGTAAATTAAGAAGAAAATAAAATAATGATGACAGGAGACAGAGTAGGAGACAGAATTTGTGGAGATGGGAAGATATGGTGATGGGAAATGAGTGAGGGAAAGGGAGGGGAAGTAAAAGAATCAAATAGTATATACTAAATAAATTCTCACCACCATGAAAAATTTACTATGTATTTCAAACATACTAATAAAATATTTTAAGTAGAAATTAATACTGATATATTTGAATACAGTGACTTCAAAATTGTGAAATGCAGCACATTATTGGATCATAATAAATTTTCATGATTTAATACAATAAAATGGAATATTTAGGCTAAGGTAGTCAAACAAACAAATGAAAAGATAAGAAAATATAGTGCTAAGTTACATTTTACTAGTAAAAACAAATAATGCTTCCTGAACTTTTCTTTGAGACAAAAAATATTTCATCCTTAGTTATATTTCAGTCCATTTGAAAACACCACTCTAGAGAAACTACCACAAATTATTCCCTTTTGTAAAGAAGACTACAGTCGATAATGTCAACCTAAACTAAAGTTGCAAATATACAACAGAAGAACAATGTGCATTAAGTGTCCTATTGTATTTTATACACAGGTCCCAAAAACTGAAGGAGGCTCCACTCTATGAAATTTCATGGGAAACACCACAATGCTGGGCTTCAATTTGTGCAAGGGCTTTCACACTGTACCATTGGTTCATTTCCTGCTCTAGATCAGCAATAGTGAACATTTCCAACCTATAATCTATAACAATTGCCTTAGCATTTTTATACAAATATCTGTGGACCCTGATGGCTAGAAATCAAATCAATGGATATTTTACCTGGTGAAGGAAGTTCCCTCCATGCCCTGTGGCTGTAATTCTAAATGGATCATAAATTTGTAACTAACTGAAAACAAGTCAGTTGCATTTGTCAGCAAAGGCACTCTTTGTATCTCTACAGGTTAAATCAATTTAGCATTTTTACTAGATAAGAAACATTACTCACTCCTGGAGAGCTGCAGTTGTCATATCCAGAGGCCATGCCATAGGTCGATGGTGTTGGACAATATCTGAAGCATTTGTTCCTGTGTCTTAAAGCCCTTTAAATGCTTTCTTTTTACTGATCAATTTTATCTCAGGGTGTTCCTGCTTAATCTGTTGAACACAATAAGTATCAGAAGATCCAAAATCCTTAGGTACCCTTTCTTTTATTTTTTCTCCCAGGTACCAGGGATCAAACTTATGACCTCATGCTTGCCAGGCAGGTGCTTATGCCACTGAGCTAAGTTCCCAGCCCTATGTACCCTTTATTTATTTATAATTTTTCCAAGTTTTGTCAGTGGAAGAATAACCAATTGAGCAATACAAGAATCTGAGGAGATTTGAACCAATTGTTTAGTAGATTGAATCATAACCTTGATTTTCCCCTTGCAGCTAAAACAAGCAACATTGTTTTTTCATCTCCCTTGTCTGAGCCAAGCTCTAGGCTCAGTGGAGCTCTTTGATTTCCTCCCCTGCTTGGGTGCCTATGAGAAATAATGAGAGGAGCAGAAGGCAGTAGTTTCTTCCTGTTAAATCACATTTTAACATCTGTAGAAGTCCAGCTAGATTTTTGTTGGTTTTTTTCCCCCAATCTTGCTTGATGCTGTTTTCCATTTCCTCCCAAGGATATACATTTATAATTTCATTTTTTTGAAAAAAACAAACCAAGAAATTTAGCAAGGTGCATATTATCAGTGTAGTGAAAAGTAAAGTTGACTTTAGAAAGCCCAAAAGACCTAAATAAACAGATACATTAATCGCAAATTTCAAACAGGTACCCCTGAAGTAAATAATTTTGAAAAACAATGGAGTTTGTGAATTTACACTACAAGAAATAAAGAATTACTACAAAACCAAAGGGAGATAGTGATATGCTGGAATAGGCCTATTATTAGGTCATGAAAGCCAAATATTGAATTTTTAGAAGTTTTAAAAGTTAGTTGTTGTTGTATTGGTTATTTGAAATTGTCTTTTGTGAAAGTACTTTATGAACAAAAATCAGCAAACCACAAATCAAGATCACATTATCCTCTAACCACTAGGAGCCTGCTGGGGCAAGAAGGGCCATGTCATCTCAGGGACACTGTCCTAGCCATGGCACCGCTACTCTTTGGCAGTGCCTTTGCAGTCCACTGTGCAAGTTTTTTTTTCTATAACAAGAATGTCTTCTACATCAGTTTTGTGCTGGGTGTGGTGATGCACACCTGAAATTCCAGCACTTATGAGGCTGAGGCAGAAGGATCTTGTCTGTTTGAAACCAGCTTGGGCTACAAAATGAGCTCAAGGCCAGCCTGAACTGCACAGTGAGATCCTGCCTCAAAAAGACAAAAAAGAAAAAAGAAAAAAACACAACAGTTTTGCCTTTACATTGAGTGGTCCCAAGATACCATCATCTATGCTTTGGACAGATAGTTGTGTAAAAGGAATTTAAAACAGCCCCCTCTCATGACTAAGAAATTTACAGAATGTACCTTTCCTGAGCATCTGCTGCCCATATTAGGAAGCACCCTCCGCTGCCCAACTCTAGACCTCCCTATGGTCGTCTCCTCCAATGAATGTAAAAAGCCATTTAAACTAACCAATGCCTTCTGCTTCTGTAACCACGCTTGCCAAAGTCCTTCCTCCATTTGTTCTATAGCTTAAAAGCCCTGCTCTGGCTCAACTTGGGGCTCTCTGTTCCTGCGTGTTCAGTGGGCCCCACACATGCTTGGACAACAAAGACCCCTTGCCAATTGCATGAGAAGGCGTCTGTTGGTGTCTTCCTACATGAGGCGGGCGTCTCGAGCCTCACATTTGGAGGTGCCACTGAGATCAGCGGGATTGCCCCCTGCGTCGGGAGACTTCAACAGCCACCTCTCAGGGTAAGTATGGCCGTTTCTCTCTCTCTTTCTGTCTCTCTTTGTCTTACTTTCACTTTGTGATCGCTAGTTTTGTTGTGACTGGCTCCAAGACACGTGAGTTCTTGGTCCAAGTGACTTGCCTCCGGGCTTCTGTGTCACAAGTCACTTCCCCAGGGGATACCCTGGGGATCGTAGGCTCTCTGAGTCTATTTTGTGCTGGAGTCACCATTAGTCATTCCTATCGTAGGCTCTCTGAGTCTATTTTGTGGTGGAGTCACCGTTAGTCATTCCTATCGTAGCTCTCTGAGTCTATTTTGTGGTGGAGTCAACGTTAGATGTTCTTATCGTAGGCTCTCTGAGTCTATTTTGTGGTGGAGTCACTGTTAGTCGTTCCTCAGAAGGGGAAGTTTCACACGCCGGCATTTGTCTATTTGTTGTCTTGGTCTTAGTGTTCGTCTGTCTTTGTTTGTTTGGCGCCACTAACCTTATTTTGTTCCACAGCACCCACCATGGGACAAACAACATCTACCCCTCTCTCTCTCACTCTAGATCATTGGTCAGAAATACGAGAGAGGGCTCATAATCTTTATTTGTCAAAAAAGGTAAATGGCAGACATTCTGCTCATCAGAGTGGCCTACATTCCAGGTGGGACAGCCACCAGAGGGGACTTTCCATCTCCCCCTTATCCAGGTGGTTAAGACTATAGTCTTCCATCCTAGGGGACAGGGACATCCTGACCAACAACCTTACATTGTGGTGTGAAAAGACATGTGAAGATCTCCCAAAATGGGTAAGGCCCTTTTTAACTCCAGCTTTACCAGAGCCCACCACTCTCTTACCCATAAAAGCTCAACCTGCTCGATCCCCAACCCCCAATCTCTACCCCTCTCTCCCTCCTCCGATTTTGCCTGAGTCGCAATCCGACTTAATCCTATTGGACTCTGGAGCTCCTCCTCCCCCTTACCCCCACCTCCTACTCCAGTCTCTTTGGGGGTGGGGGCGGGGTGGCACGGGGCTGAGATGGAGAGGGGGTGGGGAGGACCCCATCCCAACTCCGCAAACACCAGCAACCCGCGCGTGCACCCAGCGAACCCCTCTTCACCCTTTACCCCTGAGCTGACTCTGCAGGGCCCTCCTACTTGTTGCAGCAGGGCGGCAAGGGCCAAAACAGAGAGGGGGCAGAGAGGACCCCACCCACGAATAAGAGACAATTGTAGGAATTTCTGGGGACTGCGGGATTCTGCCACCTATGGATCCTGGGGTTCACCTCCTTGGCTGCTCCCCTCCATCCCCTCCTAAAGGGAGACGCCACCTTTACCTGGGGTGCTGACCAACAACAGGCCTTCAATCAGATCAAAAAGGCCCTGTTATCTGCCCCTGCATTGGCTCTCCCCAATATAGAAAAACCCTTTACTCTCTATATTGAAAAAAAAATACAGCTACTTGATTTCATTGTGGAGGGAGGTTGCTAAAAGTTCTTTTGCTTACATCTGTGGGGGCCAAACAGCCACTACTGATGTAGGGAAATTAAAGTCCCAACCTACTATGTCGGGTATGATTTCATGTTCTATAAAATCTTAGGATGGATTTTAGGAACAATGGAGATTAAAAATAAGATGTATTTATTGAGAGAATAAAACATTCTGTCTCAGAGAGGGATAAAAGGGATCCTGAGCAGGTTGCCAAGGACTCTCTCTTTTCTAGGGACTTTTAGAGAGTAAAGTCCTAAAGTGAGGTGGGCTCAGGTTAGGGAAAACTGATGTGAAATAACTACCTGTTCCAAAAAAGCCTATAACAAACCTGCCTAGGGCCCACCAAACAGTGGGGGTGCTTTCCTCAATTCCCCCCCAGATTCATTTGCCTTGGGGTTTGTAAAACATCTAAGATGACAGATTATGGCCCCAAATGATTGGAAAGAAATAGCTAAAGTATGTTTAAATTCAGGAAATTATTTGTTGTGAAAAGAAAACATTTTTGAATTGTGCACAGATCAGGCCTCTGGCAGTACTGCTCAGAGTTTAGCCATTACAAAAGATATGTTAATCAGAGAGGTTGTCTTTGCTGCCACAGTCAGTCAGCTTGCTATTGATATGCAAATATAGATCAATTTAGAATAACAAAACTAGGGCTTGGAGGGAACTTCCTTCACCAGGTAAAACCTCCATGGATTTGAATGCTAGCCCAAAGGGTCTAAAACCATTTCAACATTTCACCTTTAAAAATGCACATAAGTGGTGTATGATACTGAAAACTTCCCTGGGACAGTAGCCTGGCCCTACCTGGCTTCATGAGGTAGGACCTACACTTATACCTGAGATTTACAGCTCTGTCTTCCATGTACTTCTTAAGGCAAGTTGTAATGTAGGGACACATTTATGGCATGGCAATCTATTTCATGATCATTTAGATATTTCTGATCAAGTTACTGTTTTGCTATTTGTGCTAAATTTAATCCACTTTGACAGTGCCTAAAGCCTAGCTGCAAACCTTTGATGAGCACAGTCATCTGTACCTTAAGGCACCCTGGGCTAATTCTAGGCCCCTCCCAGACTCTTCCTGTATTATGGAAATGGCTCTAACTGTGCTCATTCAGTAAGGGCCCCCTAGTTGATGCTACAGACTATAGGCCAACCCAAGGAACCTGAAGTTGGTGGGCTCTGGGCCCTCAAGACAGAGTGGCAATCACACTCCCCCTCAGGCTGCATGGACCCATGCTGGATGATGGGAATGAGGGAGAAATGCCAGCACTCCAATACTGGCCCTTTTCCTCCTCCAACTTATATAATTGGAAAAATAATAACCCTCCTTTTTCTGAGGACCCTTCTAGGTTAACTGGGTTGGTGGAGTCTCTCATGTTCTCTCACCAGCCTACCTGGGATGACTGTCAACAGTTGCTGGGGACCTTGTTCACCACCAAAGAAAAGGATCAAATCCTCATAGTGTAAGAGAAATTTTCTCTTATTAACAGTACATGGTCTACACTGCTCCATGCTGCTCATCTCCCCCCAATATTCCGGGAATTGAGCCATTATAGTTTAAAGCTGCCTAGGTTAAATTCAGACTAGGATAAAGCTGACTAGAAAACCTGGGTTGCAAGGTAGAAACAGCCCCATTCCATGTTTAAGGAATTTATGGAATGTATCTTCCCTGGGCATCTGCTGCCCATATTAGGAAGCACCCTTTGCCGCCCAACTCTAGACCACCCTACAGACGCCCCCTCCAATGAATGTAGAAAGCCATTCAAACTAACCAATGCCTTCTGCTTCTGTGACCATGCTTGCAAAGACCCCTCCTCCCTTTGTTTGGTAGTTTTAAAAGCCATGCTCCGGCATACCTCTTGGCTCTCTGTTCCTGCGTGTTCATTGAGCCCCACACATGCTTGGACAATAAAACCCCTTGCCTATTGCATGAGATGGCATCTGTTGACTTCTTCCTACGTGGTGGCAGGCATCTCAATTCCCACAATAGAGGCCAGAAAACTCATGCCGGGACAGGATGGGAGACCTACCCAGCTCCCAAATATCATTGATGACTTCTTCCCGTTGCACCACCCTGACTGGGACCCCAACACTCTGGAAGGTAGGGAGCATCTGTCCATCTATCGCCATACTCTAATGGCAGGTCTCCAAGTGGCTGCTACGTGGCCTACAAATTTGGCTAAGGTAGGGGAGATCCTTCAAGGGCCTAATGAATCACCCTCGATATTCTTAGAGAGACTAATGGAAGCTTACCATAGGTACACTCCCTTTGACCCTCAAGATGAGGGACAACAGGCATCTGTTGCCATGGCCTTTATACCTCACCTGGCTTCAGACATTAGGCGTAAGCTCCAACAACTAGGCGGGTTACAAGACTTGACTTTAAGAGATTTGGTAAAAGAAACTGATAAAGTATATTACAAGAGAGAGACAGAGGAGGAGAAGGAACAGAGAAAGAAAAAAGAGAGAGAGGAGAAAGAACAAACCAGAGATAGAAAGAGGAATAAGGAATTGACAAAAATCTTGGCCACAGTAGTAAAAGGAGCTCAGGGAAACATAGATGAGGATAAGCCACGCCGCCCTCCACTTGACCCCAACCAATGTACATATTGCAAGGAGTTGGGACACCTCATCAAAGATTGCCTCAAGCTTAAAAGAAAAAACAAAAGGAAAAGACAAAAGGAACAAGTCTTAGAGGCTCAACAATGCCAACCTAATGTGCTGGCCTTAGAAGGAAAAGACTAGAGGGGATGAGGCTCAGATCCCCTCCCCAAGCTCAGGGTAACTTTTAACGTGGAGGGGACCCCAATAAACTTTAAAGTAGATACAGGAGCTGTCTTTTCTGCTCTCCAAGCCCCATTGGGACCTCTCTCATCCAAGAGGTCCTTAATTCAAGGGGCTAATGGGAGCAAATACAGAGCATGGACCACTAAGAGGACTATGGACCTAGTTAAAGGTAAAGTCCTACATTCCTTCTTAGTAATACTGGAGTGCCCAGCTCCCCTTATGGGGAGAGATCTTCTAACTAAACTAAGACCTAGAATAACCTTCAAGCCTCAAGGGCCCCAAGTGATATCGAAGAAAAATGAGGAATAACTCGAGGGATGTTAACTCAGGCCTTCAGACCATGGAAGCGACCTGTGGCCTATTTGTCAAAGAGATTGGACGCTGTGGCAAATGGATGACCCCATTGTCTAAAGGCTATCACAGCAGCAGCTATCCTAACCAAAGACGCAGATAAACTGACGCTGGGACAAAAATTGACCATAGTAGCCACACACACATTAGAAAGTGTCATCCGCCAGCCCCCAGATAGATGGCTCTCCAATGCCAGAATCACTCACTACCAAAGCCTCCTGCTCAATAAGGACTGAATAACATTCGGTCCTCCAACTGCCCTCAACCCGGCCACTCTACTGCCTGATGAGACATCTGAGCCAATCTTACATACCTGTCAAGAGATTCTGGCAGAGGAAATTGGAATTCACCGAGACCTGACAGACTGGCCACTCCCAGATGCTGAGGTAACCTGATTCACCGATGGCAGCAGTCTCCTACTAGAAGGTAAGAGACACACGGGGGCCACAATTACAGATGGGACTCGAGTTATCTGGTCGTCAAGACTGAGAGAAGGCTCATCCGTGCAGAGGGCAAAATTAATTGCCCTTTCAAAGGCTTTAGAGTTGGCAAAAGGAAAAAGGGCAAACATTTATACTGATAGCCACTACACTTTTGCCACGGCGCATATACATGGGGCTATTTACCAACAGAGAGGACTCCTAACTTCTGCTGGAAAGGAGATCAAAAACAAACAAGAAACTCTTAGACTCTTGGCAGCTATTATGCTACCACAAAAATTGGCCATAGTGCACTGCAATAGCCACCAAAAAGATACAGGCCCTATAATACAGGGCAACAACCATACAGATAAAACTGCAAAGCAGG
>PVLA01011661.1:0-51161 GCA_004027455.1 Hydrochoerus hydrochaeris
AACCTCTAGCTAACTTTATGAAGAAAAACCCAAATTCATGAAATAAGTACTGAAAAGGGGGAAATTACTACAGATCTCCTGGAAATTCAAAAGATCATGAATACCTACTTTGAAAATCTCTACTCACATAGAGTGGAAAACACAGAGGAAATGGACAGATTTCTAGAAACATATGAACTACCAAAGCTCAACCAAGAAGCTATAGCAATTTTGAATAACCCAGTATCAGCTATTGAAATTGAAAATGTAATTAAAAACTTACCAACAAAGAAAAGCCCAGGTCCGGAAGGATTCACAGATGAACTCTACAAGAAATTTAGAGAACATTTGATGCCAATACTCCTTAAACTCTTCAATGAAATTGAAAAAGAAGCAATCTTCCCTAAATCATTCCTGGAGGCAAATATTACTCTCATACCAAAATCAGAGAAAGACCCAACCAAAAAGGAGAACTATAGGCCAATCTCACTAATGAACACTGATGCAAAGATTCTCAATAAAATACTGGCAAATGGAATGCAGCAAACCATCATGAATATTATACATCACAACCAAGTGGAATTCATTCCAGGAATGCAGGGATGATTTAACATATGCAAATCAATAAATGTAATACACCACATCAACAGAGCCAAAAACAAAAACCACATGGTCATCTCAATAGATGCAGAAAAAGCCTTTGATAAAGTCCAACACATGTTCATGATAAAAACCCTTCAGAAACTTGGAATACACAGTGTCTACTCAATCTTATAAAGGCCATCTATGACAAAACAACAGCCAACATTATACTGAATGGACAAAAACTGAAAGCTTTCACTTTAAAATCAGGAACGAGACAAAGATGTCCACTATCACTACTCCTATTCAATATAGCTCTGGAAACACTAGCCAGGTCAATCAGACAAGAGAGAGAAATAAAAAGAATAAAGATAGGAAAGAAAGCAGTTAAATTATCACTATTTGCAGATGACATGATACCCTATATAGAAGACCCAAAAATCTCCATTAAAAGACTTCTAGAAGTAATAAACAAATTCAGCATTGTAGCTGGATACAAAGTCAATGCTCAAAAATCAATAGCATTCCTGTACACAAACAAAAAACTCACAGAGAGAGAAATTATGGAAATATAGCCATTCAAAATAGCATCTAAGAAATGAAATACTTAGGACTCAACCTAAGAATGTAAAAGATCTATATGCTGAAAATTATGGTATGCTAAAAAAGGAGATTGAAGAGGATATTAGAAAATGGAAAAATATTCCTTGCTCTTGATTAAGAAGAACCAACATTGTGAAAATGGCCATACTACCAAAACTGCTATACAGATTTAATGCAATCCCAATCAAAACACCATTTAACATACCTCACAGATCTGGGGAAAACACTCCTAAAATTCATTGGGAAATAGAAGAAACCTAGAATAGCAAAGACAATTCTGGGCAACAAAGGCAAGGCATGAGGCATCTCAATTTCTGACTCGAAACTATACTACAAAGCCACAGTGATAAAATCAGCATGATACTGGCACAGAAATAGACTTGAGGATCAATGGAACAGGTTAGAAGATGCAAACACAACTGCAAAGACACTCAGCAACCTGATATTTGACAAAGGGGCTAAACATGTTCACTGGAAGAAAGATAGCCTCTTTAATAAATGGTGTTGGAAAAATTGGCTCTCCACATGCCAAAGACTGAAACTAGATTCATGCCTATCACCATGCACAAAACTAAAAGTCTAAATGGATCAAAGACCTAAATATTAAAACTGAAACACTAAATCTGCTAGAAGACAAGTTAGGAAGAAGTCTTGGAGACATAGAGGTAGGCAGAGAATTCATGAACAAAATGCAAATTGCACTGGAAACACTTCAAAGAATCAACAACTTGGATCTCATATTATTGAAAAGTTTCTGCACTTCAAAAGAAATCATCAACAGAGTGAAAAGAAAACCCACAGTGTGGGAAAGAATTTTAACCAGCAACCCCTCAGACAAAGAACATATAAGAACTTATAAAGAATTGAAAAACATCAACCCCACCAAATTCAAAGACCCTCTCTCCAAAATTGGGCATCTGAGATGAACACACAGTTCTCAGAGAAAGATATACAAATGGCAAATAAATACATGAAGAAGTGTTCACCATCACTGGTCATTCGAGAAATGCAAATTAAATCAGCACTGAGATTTCATCTCATCCCAGAAAGAATAGCTGCCATCAAGAAAACAACTGATAACTAATGTTGGTGAGGCTTCAGGGAAAAAGGAACACTGCTCCACTGTTGGTGGGAGTATAGACTGGTGCAACCACTATGGAACTCAGTATGGAGATTTCTCAGAAGACTAGGATTAGAAGTTCCATTCAACCTAGCTAATCCCCTCCTGGGTATTTCCCCAGGAAAACTGAAAATATCATATCACAGTGATATATGTGCACCCATGTTCAGAGAAACACAATTTATAATAGCTAAATCTTGGGAACAACCAAGATGCCCATCAAACGCAGAGTGGAAGAAAAAGATGTGGTATTTTTATACAATGGAATATTACTCAGCTATAAAAAATGATGATCTTGAGGTCTTCATAGGCAAATGGAGACAACTTTAGGCTATCCTTATTAATGAAATAAATAAGAATCATATTTATAAATATCACATTGTGTCTCTAGTATAAAAGTAATAAGAAATGTAAGAGTCATAAAAGTCAAAGTGTGTAATTGCTATTGTAAAAAAGAGAAGAAAAGAAAGTGCTCTAAAGGATGTAACTGCATGTATGTTTAGGTGTGTAGGATTGATAACTATATTACTAAGTTTTTGTTGGATAGGTGAACAGAACTGGTTGCAGTCTCACAGTTTGAATGTCCACTTTGTATTCTTTACTTCTGTAACTTGGACAACTATTTCTAAGAGGATAGTATGTAATTATCAACTAGTGATTTCTTACTATTTTTTTGAAATTATGTATTATTTCTACCCTCTTTCTGTTTTATTTTCCTTAAAATAAAAAAAGAAAAGTACACACACAGACAAACACACACAGACAAACACACAAGCTGCGTTACCTGTAATTCATCCTATGAAAGGTAATCACTGTTTATATTTTGTTGCTTTCCTGCATCATACCCTTTGTTCTATAAAAATATATCATTTTAGAATAATTTAAACATTCTATCAATATAATTACTATTTTTAAGAAGTTGAAATATAATAACTTTTAATAATTTCTCAGATTATTGAATAGTCTTCTCAAATGCCTATTTTAATGTTACCTTAATAAAAGATGCTGTCTTTATTCAGTTAAAACCCTGGTATTAACCTATTAGGGATATTATTATTGAGGTATGTATATGCAAGCTGCAAGAGAAATTTCTTTCCATATCTTTACCCTACTCTCTGGAAATTTTTTATCTGAAGGTAAATTCTGACAGTTTGCTAGGAGGATGCCTGAGGAAGCAATCTTCTGGTGGTGGTGTTTGGCAGTGCTGAAGATTGACCCCAGGGCCTTTGCACTAAGCTGCCTCCCCAGTCCTATTTTATTTTTTATTCTGGGACAGAATTAAGCTAAATCACAAGTTTGCCCAAGATGTGCTTTGAACTTTAGGTTCTCTTGCCTCAACCTCCCAGAGTGCTAGGATTGCAGGTGTGAGGATTTTTTTAGGTTGTTATTGTGCTACTTGCCATATTATCCCTCAAAAATGCTGGACTCTCCTTCACCATAAGTTTCTCTTCTCTCCAAAACTTTCATAAATGTATTAACTTTTAACTTTCTAATTGCTTATGCCAAGATGAGTTATCAAAAATTCTTCTTTTGCTTGCTAACCCACCATATAATTTATATGAACATGCTGCATGAATTTAAAAAACAGATAAAAAACAGTCAAGGACAAAAAGAATCACATATATGCTACCTTTTTTTTTCATTCCCAGCTCTATAATCCATGGACAACCTCTCAAATCTTTGAGTTATTTCTTTTTCTGATAATCTCTACAACATGGTATGCATAAACACACTTCTAATATGAATATACCATATTTGGAAAATGTTTATCTTGGCCATGAACTAATATTATATTTTATATCACGCAGCATCATCTACCCTTCTTCCTGTATCTCAAAGTTGCATTACATCTTTCTGTTCTATTGGCTACTTTTTAAAATATTTTACTGTGAAATAATTTCCAATTTCTAGAAAAGTTGTAAAAATGGTAAAAAGAATCTGTGCTTGATATTCACACATATTTTCTCAAAACATTCTTTCCAAATATATAGATAAAAATATTTATATGCATAGAGATAAGAATAAAAATATGTAAGTAATATTTATCAGTTTTTGAATTGCTTGAAGTAAATCACAAACATGATGAACAGTATACTCATCAAAATAAAAAATTGTGTAAATACAATATTCTTATCTAATCTACAGATCTCATGTAAAGATGTGCTTTGAACTTTGTCTCATCAATTGTCCCCTGTTCTTTTTTAACACAAAGTTATCTGAATGTCTTACATACTTTACACAATCAATATAAACTTCCATCTCTTCTTCCATCTGCTATATTTTATGTCATCTTTCTTTGATTTTTATTTTTATTAGTAGATGTTTGCAGTACACAATTGTGATGTGCTTTCTGGGAAGTTGGGACATATATACAACGTGCTTTAATTCTTTCTCAGTCCCCTTCCTCTGCCCTTCTGTTCCCTCACTCCATCTCTTGGTCCCCTTTCCTTTCCTAAAAGAACTATCTGTCTATCATCTATTTCCTATCTTTTATTTTGATCTTTAATTTGTTTGTATTTGGAGTTTTTTCTATAAGAAAAACCATGCAGCCAGGGCTGTATCTCAACAACACAGTGCCTGCCTGCCAAGCACAAAGTTGTGAGTTCAATCCCCAGTACAGAAGAAGAAGAAGAGGAAGAGGAGGAAGAGGAAGAAGGGGAAGAAGAAGAGGAAGAAGAAGAAGGAAGAAGAAAAAGAGGAAGAAGAAAAAGAAGAAGAAGAAGAAGAAGAAGAAGAAGAAGAAGAAGAAGAAGAAGAAGAAGAAGAAGAAGAAGAAAGAAAGAAAGAAGAAGAAGAAAAAGAAAGAAGAAGAAAAGAGATTAAGATAGGTTTACAATGGCACCGGATGCTGAAGAGATCAGTCCAAGGTCTTGATCTCACTGCAAGGTTCTGTGCAAGACCATATCAGGAGGCTGACGAGTCTGTGATGGCATGCTGAAGAGTCTGTGCCAGAAGTTTGGAAATCCCACAGAGCAGCAAACAGTCTGTGCTAGAAGCCAGGAGAAAATATCCAAGCTGAAAGTGAAGACTGGAGCTCCTCCGGAAGAACCAACCATCAGTTCTTCCTCGGTTCCCTTTTTATTAAATGCAGGCAACTGCCCCAGGGCAGGTATAGCACTCACACTATCTGTGTGCCTTCCTCTTGCAGAGGCTCAGAATATTCACAAAATGAGGGCCCTGGCCCTCTGCCTGACCCTTTGTTCATTAATTATGACAAAAATACATACTAATGCATTACTTAGCTAGTTACTTAGCTAAACTTCTCAAACTGACACAATGAATCAACCATTACAATATCCTAGGGCATAACAGCCACCCTAGAACATGTCTCTACACCCTATGGTGTAGAACTGCTGAGTCACTAATTAAGCTTCTAAACTTCTCAAACTGACACAATGAATCAACCATAACAGTTCAAAATATGTTTTATCCAATTATTTATGTAGATGGCCATACTATCTCCAAATAATGATCATCGCCATCATATTTCTTCTAAAAATTTAAATCATTTCTTTGTTTTGTTCTTTGGCACTGGCCACCCTATCCAGAGCATGAATCATTGTGATTAAGTTTTTTACACTTCTAATTTAACTATGGAGTCACAGGAAGTAGCAAAAGTACTGTACAAGGTGGCCACATGTATCCTTCTCCCACTTTCCCTATTCTACATCTTTGCTAACCATAGATCAATAGCAAGAGCAAGAGACTGGCATTGGCATCACCCGCAGTATTACTCAGATTTTACCCTTTGCACATTTCCTCATATGTATTTGTTTCCTTGCAATTTCATATGTGTGTTGTTTCATAGTGCTATCCTACATTTACTTTGCAAATGAGCAAAAGGCAAACAGAAATTAACTCTGAGAACCTTCCAGGCCACATACATTAGCTTACATCTGTAATCTTGGTACTCTTAAGAGGTTGAGGCAAAACTTACACGTTGGAGTCTTGCCTGAACAATTTAGCAACTTAGCGAGAACTTGTCTCAAGATATGAAATTAATAAAAGCACTGGGAGTAGTACAGTGTGAAGGTCCATACTTCAACCTACAGTACAAAAAATATATATATTTCGTAAAGGTTTCAGTTGAAGCCCAGATATTTAGAAAGTCTTGAGTCAAATACTCTTCTCTGGTTACCTATTAGTTATATCTCTCCTTATCCTTCTTCATCCTAATCCTCACTACTGTGAGGAGGCATATAAAACATACAGCATTGCCTATGAGATATTCTAGGCAAAAATATTAAACCTGAATTTAACTGAGCCTTTCATTCTAACTTCCAGTTTCTAAGAAATACAAAGGATGTAGTCACAAGTTCAAGATTATCATGAGGACTCTCTAAATGTGAGTCATTCCACAGAAAAAATAGAAAAGATGCTGTACCAGAAAATAAAAACCAAATGGAAAATGTGATAACCAAAAAAAACTAAAGGATACTCAAAGAATAAATGTGAGGTGGTATCTGGGGCCCCAAAAAGAACTTTAGGTAAAAATTTGAATAAGCAATGCACTTTACCTAACACTAAAATGTCAATACCTGTTCATTAATTATAACAAAAATACATACTAATGCACAATATTAGCAATGAAACGGATGTGGGATATATTACAACACTCTTATGTTATCATTCCAATTTTTCTGAAAATTTAAAACTGTTCTAAATAAAATAGTTATTAAAGCACAAAGCAGATAATTAGAAAATTTCAAGCATGAGTTGAGCATTACATAATATTAGAAGATATTTATTAATTTTATTAAGTAGGAAAATGGTGTTGTGTTATGAGAGGAACAGCCTCAATTCTTGGCAATGTGTGATTTAAATACTTAAAGGTAAAGTGACTTGATGTTAAAACTGAATCCAACTCCTAGGGAATTTAACTGATGTTAAACCCATTAAGGTAAAAACTATTGAGTACTGTTATAGTTTGGATGTGTTTTTTCCCCCAAAAGTTCATGTGTTGGGAGCTTGGCCCTTAATGTGGTATGTTATAGGAGGTGGGACCTTTAAAAGATAGGACCTTAGGCCAGGGATTTAGTTCAGAAGAGTAAGCACCTGCCTGGCAAGCGAAAGGCCATGAGTTCTATCCCTGGTACAAAAAAAAAAAGAAATCAGGAGACAGGCAAGAAATATTTTAGGGGCCATGGATTTAGTTCAGCAGCATAAGCTCCTGCCTGGCAATCACAAGTTTATGAGTTCAATGTCTGATACAAAAAAAAGATAGGACCTTACTAGAAAGACCCTAGGACATAGGGCACGGCCTTGAGAGGGGTTAAGGGAGCCCAGCCTCTTTCTACAGCTTCCTGTTCTGCTATGTGACCTCTGTCTCTCTCATGCATGCTCTGATGCTCTCATCTGCCATGAGGTGACAGCCAGAGGAACTTGATGGAGTCCATATCTTGCTAATTGAATCTTCAGCCTCCAAAATAGTGCTAGATTTACTGAAGAGGGAAGACCCACCCTGACTGTGAGTGGCATCAACCAACAGGCCTGCAGCCTGGATGGAATAAAAGGGAAAGAGAAGAAAGTCTGGGTATTTCTTGCCATACCACGAACTGCTTTTTCTCTGTGATTCCCCTCTGTCATGCTGCCCTGCCTTAGACTAAAATTTCCACAAACTGTAAGCTAAAGTAAACCTTTTCTCCTTTAACCTGTGGGTGTCATTTGTTTTTTTCCAACAACAAAGAAAGTAACTATGACAGTGTACAATAGAAACAACTCAAATTTCTCAACAAATAAATTGTGCCACAGAAACAAGAAACAAAACAAGGAAGGAAACACAGAGAATTAAACAATCCTCAAACCAAATATAGAACTGGGGACTGTTTTGGATCCCAATTCAAAGATAGCAACTGTGAAAACAGAACTGAGAGGCAGGGAGAAGAAAAGAGCAGAAAAGAAGTCATTTGAACACATCTAAATGGTTGGTATTATCAGAAAGTGTTCATTATTTTAGGTGTGATAACATTATGATTATATTTTTAAAGGAGTCCTTATCTTTCAGAGATACAGACTGAAATAGTTACAGATAAAATTATATAATGTCTGGAATTTCAAAACAAAATGATACAGGACAGAGAAGGCACGGAATTATTGAGAGAACAGATGAAATAAGATTGTCCACAAATTCTGACTGCAGAGGCTACATGGGACCCACCTTGTTATCCTCTTTGCATTTACATACAGCTGCTGCTACATGAAATAAATGCCTATATAATGGATCAGCAAACACAAAAATGAGGTAAATGCATAAATAAGTGTCCAAATATTAAAAAGTAGTTTAATTCAGTAGTCTAGTTGTAGCTACATAATATTCAATAGTGCTATTCATTTTAGTTTTCTGTGTGTTTGACCATTTTCAGAACAAAAGATTAAAACTTAATGACTGAATGAGTGAATGAATAGAATAATTAACACAAATTTCACTGAGGCAACACCTTGCACGTTGAAAGGAAGAGACAGAATCACAGAGGAATGCACAGAGCCACGAAAAAGTGTAGAAAAAAATCAGTTTCTTCTATTTCTTATGAAGATCAGTGAACTCATTTGTAGATGTTCATTTTATTCATGGTCCATAAAGTCAGAGTATATCGTTTACTTCCTT
Source organism: Hydrochoerus hydrochaeris (assembly GCA_004027455.1). Classification (NCBI taxonomy): domain Eukaryota; kingdom Metazoa; phylum Chordata; class Mammalia; order Rodentia; family Hydrochaeridae; genus Hydrochoerus; species Hydrochoerus hydrochaeris. Next base: position 8,889 of record PVLA01011661.1, read on the forward strand.
TTATGTACAACACAAAAAAATTACAAAAATACATTTTTTTGGATTGGGGATGGTTGGAGAGATACTGGGCTTCTTAGGACTCTTCATTCTTTTGCCTGCTTTAAATCAGAACCAGATGGAGCATGGACTGCCCAACTCCTCCTCTCCCTTCCTAGAAGTAGACGGCATACAGCTTTTAGTGATCAGAGTTTAGACAGAACTAATCAAGGAAAAGAATAAACATCTTATTCTTATTTCTTTTGTTCCTCCTCCCCTCTCACTCTCCTTCTCCTCTTTTCCTTTAAAATGAAGTTAAATTTCAAAACTCCCCAGAAAACTTTGCTTTATTCCTCAGGGAAAATGCTTAACTCGTACTCATTTGGAGAATATTTGATAAAATCAAGATTTTCACAGAAATTGTACAAATATCTTGACACCAAGATATATATATATGTGTGTGTGTGTGTGTGTGTATAATATATGAAATACTATATATATATATATATATATATGCACGCGCACGAGCACACACACACATATAGTAAATTTTTGCCACTTGTTGAAAGGGTACTCTTTCAGCTTACTTTATATCATCACTTTGTAAAATTATCTTGACTGGAAGAAACATTTCAAATCATGTTAGGGAGTTAAAAGTTCCCTTGGGGACTCAGATCCCCAAGCTGTAAATGAGGGTGACAGTGTCTTTTTCCTTTGGTTATTTTGCATGTGCACTTGGTGAAACATTGAATACCCAGGCTTCCTTACCACATTCCTGCAAATCAATCTTCTGGGACAGGAGGCAGCTTCCTGATGCCTGCAAAAACCTTTTAAAGTGACTACTTTAATTCATTCCTATTCTTGAGCTTGGGTGTAGATGGGAGCTGATATTGAAGGTTTTGGCAGCAGCAAATCCCTGCAATAAATTCTCCTAAGAGCTAAAATTGCTCCTCTTGCAGGGGGGTTGTGATACATTTGCTGAGAATGAGGATATATACAGCAGGGGGACAGAGCAACAGGGGGACATAACAGAGTTATGAGGTTTCACCTCCCACACCTCGATCTCCTTTCTCTGAGCAAGATCCCAAATTTCATCACAAGAGCTTTTGAATGAAACAGTTATACCTTGGTAAAGCTTCAGCCCCAAAATCAATCCCAAGAGTAACCCAAGGATGCTAAGACACAGCATCTGTACACATATACTGGATAAAAATGAACTCAGATCCTTATTTCTGTGGAAGACCAACCTTCTGCTCATAGTGCATGGCAACAGTGATCCTTTTCATTCACTCATGCTATGGTTTAGATCTAAAATGTCGTCCAAAAGTCTCATGTGTGGCCAGTGATTGGATCAAGGGGGCGCTATACTTGTCAGTGGATTTATCTGTTGATGAATTCAGCAGCTGACTGTGCTGTTAGGAAGTGAAACCTGGTTGGAGGTGGTGACTAGGGGAAAGACCCAGAAGGGTGCATCCTTGTCACTGGCTCCTCCTTTCTCTGCTTCCTGGCCTCCATGGATTGGCTATCTTTATTTCTGCCATGCCCCCTCCATCATGCTATTTTTGCCTCTTGGAGTCAGCTGACCACAGACTAAAAAATGTGAGGCAAAATGTGAGTCAACTTAACTCCTTTACTTTGTGTGTTGGGCATTTTCTCCAAGTGACTGGAAAGCAATCAAGTCAACACAATCAATGTCAATCAAGCAGTTGAGCACCTACTAAGTAGCAACCACTAGTGTTACAATGGGTGAGCCAGAAAAGACTCGACCTCATGGAGCTGGGGACCTTGTCATTCTCTCTAAGAGGAAAGCGTGGAGTATGACAAGATAGTTATGACCAGGAAAAGAAAAACAAAATAATGAACTGGAGATAGCTGTGAATCACTGGGGGGGTCCACATCTGGTCATAGCAAAAGGAGTCAGGAGTAGCAGTTAAGCTGATAAAACCAGGCACTGACAGCAGAGGTGGAGGCAGCCAGGATATTGCTGAATGAGGTCCAGAGCAAGAAAAGATTCTCACTTGATACCCAAGAAATATCCACTGGGCATTGTGTGTGTGTGCTAAGAATTTCTAGGGATCTAGAATTAGGAGGGACAGGCCCTAATGTTTCTAATGCTGTGGCAGCTAGTAGAGGAACTTTGCCAGTGGTGAAAAGTTAGGGCTAGGTAAAGCCCAGAGAGTAAGCCAGTGAGGGGCTCTTGGCTGATGGCCCTTGGTAAGTCCAGCCTGGACACAACATGGAGCAATCATGGTGCATTTAAGGTCTAGCTGGATGAAGAATGTGATGTTAAAGGATACTGCAGCTGGAGAGACAGGCAGCAGCGCAGATACAAGGATCTTTTAAACTTTGCTAAGCAGTTTGGAGCTTATCATCATAGCAGTGTAAAAGAGCAGGGGTTCATTTTAAAGAGATAGGAGACAATGGCCAGAAGTGCAGCTTAGAAGGGTCCCTCCAGCCTCAGGGTGCCTGGTAGATGAGAATCTGCAAGACAGAAGACCAGGAGCCAGTTAGGGGAGGTCTGCCCCCAGAAAGCTGTGTGATGCTGGGGATTTGGTGGCAGGAAGCTGAGCCCACAGCGGCAGTGCTGGAGAGTGCTGTGCAGAGCTTCAGGGATGGAGTCTCTGAGGGCTTCCTGAGAAGGCTGGAAGGAAAGGAGTTAGGAGGCCAGATGGAGGGTTGCAACAGGGAGCCAGGCAGGACAGGCCGTGGCTCTCTTTCATCCCTTCACCCTGAAGGGCTTTATTTTTATCTATCTTACACAAAATTTGGTTGGGATAAAAAGATCCAGTTATTAACAAAAATGCTTTTTTTGACAGCATGAATAAAAGGTTGGACTGGGAAGGCCCTTAAGGACTTCTCCACCTTCATTCTCCAGTTCTATGATTAGAAGCACTGAGGGGTGCCTGTGTGAGCTCCCTGTGGGTGTGCACAGACAAGAGCTGGGAGCAATAGGGATAGGGGAGGCGAGGTCAATGAAACTCAGGCACCAGGCGATGCTTTCAGGTTCCCATCAAAATGATTTTTAAGATTCACAGGAAAGCTAGGGGACACGCCACCCACTTGCTTCATAAGCAAAACCTTAAGTAGCAATTCTAACAGCACATGATGATATGAAACAGCACTTAATGGAAAGCAGGACAATCAAAGTTTCCAAGAAACGTTGCGTAAGCTTGAAGATTTCTTGGGAGCTCTTCTGAGTATGAAGGAGCATGAGAGGAGGCAGTGGCAGAGGAAGAGAAAATCACCTGCTGCTTCTGCTGCCAGCTGCAGCCGAGATTCCCAGGGTGCCTCCTGGCAAGTGCAGGGGAACCATCTGTGCTTTTCCCTACTGTGTCTACCCAGACACACTGGGAAACAAGGGCTTTTAGAGAAGTACCATTCTTAGGCCCCTGGATATCCCCAACCTTCCTCCCCCACCCCAAGATATTACAGTACAGTATTAAAAAGCCAGGTTCTCTGTGTTCAAGTTCTATCTTTGCCACTTCTGTTGGCAAAATAGCATAATATAGCACACACCTGTAATTCTCAGAGGATGCAAAGTTCAAGTCAAGCCCAGGCAATTTAGTGACCTACTGAGACACTGTCTCAAAATAAAGTAAAAATTCAAAGGGTTGGATTGTAGTTCAGTCTGAAGGTTCCGGGATATATTCCCTGTGTTGCAAAAACAACCAAAAATAAAAAAAAAGCATAATGCCTTTTTGATTTCTTTGATTTCTCTGGGTAGAAAATGGCTTTATAATAATAGAGTCAACCTCATAGGGTTGATGCTGGGCTTAATGAGTTAATACAATGTATGGTGCTGAGGTTGATATGGGTAATTGTAAGTAGCTATTACATTGAATGCTAAAGCCACTGTATGTTTGAAACAGAGAACCTGATAAATGGTGCTTTTTGTGATTTGCAGTGGGGAGCATCCTGGTGTTGTATAAGAAAGAAGGCACGGTCTTATCTATCCAAACAAAAGGGAGACTGGGCCAAAATAATCTAGCAGAAACTAGGGTTTCCAAACAGCTTCATATGGCCATGTGGCAAATCCAGGCTGATTCCCCAAACACAATATGCCTGCAGTTATGTTACTTTACATACCTAATAAACAGGCGTGTGTTTGTTTTCCTCTCTCTGCTGGATCAAGAGTCGCATTGTCTAGAGAGGAAAAGAAATTAATGTTGGAGGCATACTGACAGAACACTTCATAGGAAAATGAAAAACTCCACCACTTTCCATCAAGGGCTCTCATCCTGTTTCTCAACACTCACAGGGAAGGCCAGGCTGACATTTTACACATGACTGACTGCCAGAGCTCGGCTCAGCTCTACATATACACGTGTGCCAATGTGCATGTGTGTGAGCATACATGTGGCTCATCGAAGCATGCAAAGATGCAGAGCGTTACAGGTCAATAATGCATTAGTGGAACCAGAGACTACCCTGATCTATTCATAGAAGTTGATGGGCGCACGACAAAGGAAGCTGGCAAGATAGAATGGAGAAACAGCAGGCTGGCGTTTGGTTCAGTGGTAAGTAGTAGAATAGGATGAGAGCTGAACCAGTGCAAGTCCTGCCTGACATCTTAGTAAGACTGTATAGTGTGTGCCTTTCTCCACAATACCTCCAAGCCAGCAGGCTATGAGCTGAGTGGTACCCATGCCATCTTAGCCACCGTGAAGTGGCAGTCACCTGAGAATGAAGGCAGTGCAGAGGAAAGCAGGGAGGAAGAAGTCCTGATTCCAGGGTGGGATGACTTGGTCAGCACCTACCGAGTCTACCTTTCCACACGGTGCTTTGGTTTCATGAGCACTGATTCCTCCATAGGCATTAACTTCGTTGAGATGAATGCTACCTGTGTATTTATCTGCCCAGCTCCTCACATCTCTCTGCCTCCTGACCACTATGACATGAGAAGTTTTCCTCTGCTATGTCCTCTGCTGTGCCATTTCAGTCCTGGAGCTGACTGACTATGAACTGTAACCCAGAGCTAAAATAAACCTCTTCTCCTTTAAGTTGTGGGTGTTGGGTATTTTGTCTTGGACATGAAAAAGTGACTAAAGCAATGGGTATCATTCATTCAAAGTGATCTAGTCTAATAATGTTTCATTGATAGCTTACTAGAATTTAGGTTTTTGGGAAAGGTCGCAGGGATACAAGAACTAAGACTCAGTCCCTGAATACAGCATCCCATAAAGTGAGAAAGACATCCATAGGTAGCCATAGTAAAAAAAAATCAATCAAGACAAGGACCAAGAGGCAGGAGGGCACATTAATAATGGGCCCTGGCTACTGGGAATTAATCAGTCACAAGTATTCCCTTTTTCTGGCTAAATGATCGTGAGCAGATTACAACTTCTCTTTGCTTCACTTTCCTCACAGAGTTGCTGTGACAATAAAATTAAATAACTCAACAATAAACAACAGGTATTGGACTTTTAAAATAAAGGAGAATGTGTATTTGGTAAGGAAGAAGAAGGAATACTTCCTAGAGGAAGTGGCATCCGAGATGTCTCCTAAGGAGAGGCAGAAACAGGAAGAGATACAATGGTGAGCCCCCAGGAAGAGGCCATAAGCAAAGATTACAGTTCTGGGGCCACAGAGCTGGCCTAGTCTCCCTGCTCCCAGGCTCATCCCCTTGTTAGCATTTGTACTCAACATAGTATCTTGCAGATACAAACTAAATTGTTTTCTTCTCCTCAGAGCACTCAGGTGATACTGCATCCCCTGCTGTCACTCCTTGATTCTAACTGCTCAGACACTGCTGTGATTGAACCTCGTTTAGTCCACGTAGGAGGCCTGTGCCTGAATTTCACATCCACGAAGTCAAGAACGTACTATGATTTCTCCCTTGTCCATCACATTACCCCATAGCCTAACACAGTGACTGACACAAATCCTTATGTTTAATCAGCACATGTTAAACGATTAAAAGTAAGCAGCACTGTGGCATATAATGTCTCTGGGCCCATTGTAGGGGGTAAGAAGGAGACAAAGTTGGCAGACTCGAGGGTCTGCAAACCATTGCTTAAGCCAGTTATGAGATGTTACGACACATCTCATAACTGTTTTGCATTTTGGAAGGATCTTCGTAAGATCTCCTTTGATAAAAGTGTTCTGCTGCTTTGAAAATCTACCTTTGAAAACCATTGCTATAATGGGAAAAGCAAGGCTTGGACATCTGAAGACCCAGAATGAAATCCCACACTGTACTGAATTTTATGCTAGATAAAATCCAAGTTCATTAATGTGGTCTAGAAGCCTTGTGCTCTAGCCCTTACCTACCTTCTGGCCTCTCCAGGACACACTGTTAAACAGCCACCTGGCTCTGTTTTTCAGTCCTTGGGCTTCTCAAGATCATGCCCTCCAAAGCACATGTCCGTTGCTAGTTACCCTGCTGGCAATGTTCTCCTTTGTCCCCACACCCATGCTTTGTATGTCTGCCCCTTTCACGGTCTCTATTTATCTGCTCAACAGCTTCCCAGGAGATCCATTGCTACATTCTCTCTAAAGTAGCTCTTCTATTATCTTCCTTCTCAGCCCTTTAATATTTTTCTTCTCAAATTATTTTCATTAATTATCTAACTGCATTTTTTGTTGGGATAACTAAGACTCTTCTATCCCACCATGATATCTATCTTGGTGGTGATGGTGTCTCCAGTGTCTCCAATATTTATGGGAATAAAAATACTTTAATAAATATTTGTTGAATGAATAAAAAGAGTTGTATAACATCGGTAACTTCCCTGAGCCTCAGTTTCCTCACCTCCAATTTGAGGTGATGCTAACTACCCTTCAGAGACTGGCAATGATTAATTAAATGAAATCCTGTGTGCAATGCTTTTGGTGATGGGGAGCCACTTTAGTATCAGCTGCCTATCAGCTTTCCTCTCAGCAGTCAATCCAGGGGAGCCTCACTGGGAACTGAATTTCATTCTAAACCCAGAACCATCCTTTAGCTCCGAGCCTGACAAGGGCTCAAAATTCAGCCTTGGCAGCCTTATACTGCCAAGCATCCGCACACACAAACTGAAAAATTAATGTCCGTGGAAGGCTTTACTTCCCTTCCCATGGACAGTCCTGACCTTCTTGCCTCTCTGCACAGCAGCAGAAGCTGGAGCTCCAGATTTCACCATCTGGGTGCAGCCACAAGACTATGGAGATGGTGAGAGAGAGAGAGAGAGAGAGAGAGGAGAGACAATCTCTTTTAGTCAGGGCAGCTACTGGATCTGGTATCTAGGTTGAGGACTCATTAACTCCATTTGGGAACCAGAGGATGAGTCTAGGCAAGAGCCAAGACTCGGTGACTTCTGTGTTTCATGTGTAGCCCACTAACCTCTCCCTGGAATCCCAGAAGTCTGACTCCAAACGCAGGTTGGGAAGAAAGGTGCTAAAAAGATATGTGGGTGAGGAAGAAAGAGTGACTACAACTTTGTAGATTCTTGTGAGTAGCAGGGGATTTTATAGGCTTTCAGAGAACATGAGCAGACAAGTTCACTACCATTCTGTAAACGCAATAGCAGAGGAAGGCTCAGCATTTTATGATGGACACATTCATTGATCTGAGTCATTCACAGGAATATAGACTCACTGTCTGTGTCTTGCTCAGACCAGCACCCTGTACCTGTCTTCCCAAGTGGTCTGCAAACTGGCAGCCACACCAGCCACCCCTGTGAGCTTGTTGGAAATGAGCACTGTCAGTACACACCCTAGACCCAAGGCTCAGAGTCACATTTCCACAGATGGTTCAAAAGCACCCTGGAATTTTAGAAACCCTGCTGTAAGCTTCAGGAATGGTTAGTTTTATCAGTGTGTTAGTCAGCTGTATGTCATTATAACAAAAAAATACCTAAGATAATAAACTTACTAAAAGGAAAGATTTATCTTGGCTCACAGTTTTAAAGTTTTAGTTCATGGTCAGTGGATCCCATTGCTTTAATACATAGGTCTCTGGCAACCTTCCAGCTTCAAACTATAGAAGTCAATCTGGCCAGGCCATAGTAGGCCAAGAGAGCTGGTTAAATATCACTTTTCGCTGTCCCTGAGCCCAGGATTTAAATTGATGTATTGAATAAAGCGTATGCCGAGTGTGACAGTGCAGTACACCAACAAGGACCATTGATCCAGTCCCAAGCTGACCATCCTTTGGACTAGAAAGAGTAAGAGGTGCAGGAGGGAAGGCAAAGGTGATGAGAAGCAGAGAGAGACGAGACACAGTATGAGACCCATAGGATACCATGCGCCAGGTGTGACTGCAGCAGATCCTGAGTTTGGGTACTAAGTTGGGCCTAGCTGGAAGACTAGAGTTGAGCTTGCTGCTGAGCTGTGGTGCTTAGCTTGTGTTAATTAAAGTCACCTGGCGTCTGCCCTGCAGACTCTATAATTCAAGCAATGAAACTGGGGTGTGTATTTTGTTCAAAAACTTCCAGGGCTGGAAACCTATAAAGAAGATCCAGGGAGGTAAGTGGCCAGAGCAAGGGACAGAGAAAATGCTTTGAGTACAAGAACAGCTAGCCTTTCTTTTAGCTCCATTCACAAGCTTTTAGCCTCTTAACATCAGAGAGCCCAAGCCGATTCCCAAATAATACAGTGATAAGTACTCAGACCAAGGAACTTAAATCTCCTTTGATTTCTTTAATCAGGTCAGGCAAAGGGGCAGGGCTGGAACCAGGTCTTACTGTGGAGAATCACCCAAGTAGCACCAGTTCAGACACAGTCTGTTTAGTGTCTGGCTTGGATGTGAAATTGATTGCTCTTTTCGTACCTCTTCTATCTGGGCAGGGCTCTTGTTAGGATGAGCCTGCACTCTTAGAAAATTATGACAGAGCCTTTTAGATGGCTTCCTTTGGCTTCCCTCTGCTTCCTGTGGTGAAATGCTCTTTGGGAAGACAGTTTCACTCTTAAAGGAGATTTTTGGTTCCCAAATAAACTTCCTAATATTGTATAAACAGACCAAAAGTATACTGTATAGATATTTTTACTAAATATGTATAAACTAAATATTACTAATATATGCATACAGTCACACATACACATATATATATATATGCATATTCATAAATAGATGCATACGTACATATGTATGTACATTTTTAAATTGTGTCTCATTTTGATGGACATCCTTGACTGTGAATGACTAAGAAAACATATTCTTAACTAATAGCTAGAATATACAAATCATGCAAAAACATTATCTCCTTCCAATAAAAGTCAACAACCCCGTAAAATGATGGGTAATTCAACTGAGTAGACTCTCACAAAAGAAATACAAATGGCTAATATGTACATGAAAAATGTTATTTATTTTTAGTCATTAGATAAATATAAAGCAAAACAACTCTTAGATTCCATCTTATTCCAGGCAGAATGACTGTCACCAAGAACACAAAAAGAAACAAATGTTTGTGAGAATGTAGGACAACAGAACCCTTTCCATACTATTGGTGGGAATACAAACTAGTACAACTAGTGGGAATCAGCATGGAGATTCCTCAAGAAGTTAGACAGAAACTCCATTGCACCCAGCTATGTCTCTCTGGAGTGTATTCTTGAAAGAGTTATAGACATTGTACTGTTGTGATTCATAAATATCCATGTTTGTAGCAGCAGAGTTCACAACAGCTCAGCTCTGGAAACAGTCTAGATTCTTATTAATGGACAAGTGTATAAATAAAACGTACTGCATATGTACAGAAATAAGTCTGTTTAGCTATATAGCACAAATTCAAGTCCTTTGCGTGAGACCATAATGTTAAGTGAATTAAGTCAGACACAGAAAGTTAAATATCATATGATTTCTCATATATGAGAAACTTCAAATATGCACAAATTAAAATACAAGCACCTTTTTTGGAAAAGGGGGAGGGGAGAAGGGAGAAGGTATAAAGTGAAGAAAAGGGGGTTGAAAATTATCAAGATATGCTATATACATACCAAGTCTCCAAAATGAGTACAAATAGCATGTGTTGCAAACATATCCTGTATCAATTTTTTTTAAATCAAACATCCTCTAGTAAAGCTCTACCTGACTGTTGGTCACTCTCTCCTCTTCTCCTACATATACAGATAGCTCCAACCAATGAAAAAAAAAATTGGAAAAAAATGCAATATCAACTGCCATCTTAATAGAAATTCCTAGGAAGCATGTAGAAACCAATAATCCCATTTTTCAAATAAAGCCATGGAGATGCCATAGGTTAATTGACTTATTTTAAAAGATTTAACAGATCTCAAGGTCTATCTAACACTCTTTCTTGTCTGGAGCAACAGTTAAGTTCACTCTCAGGAAACAGCCCAGCTTTCAGAGTACCATAAGAGGTAGGGGCTACTACTAGCTCCTTTTGACATGGAGGAAGGTGGATGTCCATGCACGCTGTAGTTTGCATGAGGCATTACTGAAGGCAGCAGCACTCACACACAGGGTCAGCTGTGTCTTAAGCCCCCAGACTTGGCTCGTACCTTCCTGGTCTTGCCTGCCCCTCGTCCCGAGACCTAGGCCTGCCTCTTCAATCCATAGAATAACCTCACACACAAACAGGACTCACCAGCTGCAGATAGAGCAGCCCTTGCAAGCACAGTCTATGAATGAAATTCAGGAGCTTCCACCTTTCTAGGGAAGAGAAGACTTGGCTGTAATTGTCAAAAGAGAAACAGAGACAGAAAGGGTCTGGGATTGTAGCTCAAAAGCACAGCACTTGTCTGTCAAGTACCAAACCTTAGGCTCAATTTCCAGTAAACCACCACGCCCTCACCCACAAAAAGAGAGAGACAGAGACAGAGACAGAGAAACGGAGATCATCTCAGAGAAACAGACTGAAAGGAGTAAAGAAGACAAAAACAGAGAAAAGGGGAGGAGAGCAATGAAGTAGGAAAGCAGAAGAAGAGGAAAGATAAGAAGGAAACAAAAGGGACAGGAAGAGAAAGAAGAGCAGAGAGTCAGGGGAAAAAATAGAGGAGAAAAATTGGAAAAACATACTTAGAGGAGATAAGCAAAAAGAAGAACACAGAAGAAATCAGACTCAAGAAAGGGGAAGAAATAAATGACACCCTCTGTGCCTAACACACACACACACACACACACACACACACACACACTCCTGTAGTCGTTCTATGCTGTGATCCTCTACGAAGATCCTGGGAGCAGCTCTCCCCACAGCACTGCCCTCACAGAGCTGGAGCCAAGGCAGCGATGACCTGACAGCAGCTCTGTGAAGGAGCTTGCTCCCAGTGTATAATTGATTCTGTACGTTCCTTTGCTGTGACCCTGAATTTGCCCCATCGTGAGACACAGCACTGGATATCCAAGGCAATATGCCAATGTAGTAGCAAAATAGAGTGGCCATGCCCGGGTCACACTGCTGGCCCTCAGCTTTGTGGGATACAGACATGCCGTGACTCAGGTTCAGCGCCAGCCCAAGAGACAGCAGCTGAGTTCCTGGGGCAACAGCATCATGAAGCATGCTCCAAGACAGGAATTATGACCTAAAGAGGAAAGGGACAAAGCAACATAGACCAGGAGGATGAGTGGCCAGAGGGACCTGATGACAGGGCATTTCCATCGTCCTCTTCATCCTCACCACTAATACCACCATCATCATCATCTTCTTCCTGGTTTTTCCACATTTACAGTAGATGCATTTTACAATCATCTTGGACGGTACATGTACATAATACAGCTTGTTTTTTTTTTTAATTCCTTTCTTCTCTCCTTCCTTCCCTCCTCATACCCCTATTTATCTTTACTCAATGTTTGGAAGCAAAGTAATCATTTTATGTCATTTAATCATCATCTCCAGGGTCTAGAGGTACACAAATGTTATTCCTACTGTTATGCCTTATAACTAGACGTCACCCCACAGCCTCATAAACTCCCAGGTGAGGCTTTCTGGAAGTGGGTGGATCATAGGTATGTGAAACCCTAAGTGTGTTATAACAAAGTCCTCTAATTAGTCTAGTGCACTTGTGGATGTGAATGATGGGATGCCCCAACTTGGATGTGGGTGGCACCAACAAATAGGCTTGTAACTGGGTGAAATATAAAGAAGATGGAAGGCACTGCTTTCTTCCAGCCCCACAAAAAACTGTCTCTCATTTGCCATGCCCCTCCACCACGCCATTTTGCCTTAGAGACATCTGATTATGTGCTGAAACCTCTACAAACTGTGAGCCAAAATAAAAGCTTTCCTCCTTTAACTTGAGGGTGTCTAGCATTTTGTGAAACAATAGTAACTAAGACATCTACTCTCCAGGACAGTGAGGCTGGAGGAGCTTTCCCATAGTCACAAAACTTGTCAATAACATGGCATCTCTTGACCTCAGATTTTTCAGATGACTCCTCCCACCCATAACAGCTTCCTTAGGCTCCCTCAATTTCCTGAAAGAGCAGGTTGCTTACAGGCAGCAGATCTCAGCTCAACGCTTGTGGGCAAACCCCGCTACATGTGGAGGGAAGGTGAAGCCAGGCCACAGAGGATTCGCCAATGCCCTCAGAAGTGCAAGGTGTAGTAGCTTGGGATTTACTCTTGGAGAAAATCTAGACAGTAATTCTGGAAAAGGTCTGGAGGCAGGACCGTTACCTGTAGGGAGAAGATAGTGACAAGGCACAGACAAGGAGGAGAATCAGGAAGGAAACGGGGGCACCAATCTGACCACACAACATGGCCGAGAGGTAAAAGGACTTGGCTCAGGCCACAGAGGCCTGGAGCATCTGCAGAAACAGCTCTATGGTAGCAAGACTCCATCTAGTGGCCTGTCTCAAATGGGAAGCCCTTGCCTGATGAGATTGGCTCATAAGAGAGTATCTTAGGGGTTGCCCCAGGCAGAGATTGGAAAAGGTACAGGCCAAGAGACAAGAATCAGTGAACTCACCCAGGAAATGACAACTCCTTGTCAGACACAAAAACCTTTATGAACCTGTCTTCATTTTATAGTAGCAATTGTGTTTAAATAAAGTACACTAAGGACCAAAAGAGATAGCTCTGCTAATAGCCGAGAGGTTGGAGTAAGTCTTCATCGTGATTTACCCAGACAGATGAGTCGGTGTCAGTCTGTATATGCAAGATAGAAAAAAGAGAAGGCACCAAAGGCAAAGCAGGGGGCCATGTGCTCAGAGAGATATGAGTAGATATTATATGTTTGGGGAAATTAAATGTAGATGCATCTCAAGGTGAATGAAGGGTCAGGGTGTAAGGAGGGAAGACAAAATATAGGTTGGGAAGAGATAATAGATGTCCAGTTATAATATATGTGGGAACTTCAGGATTTGTTTGAAATGCATAGTGCCCACAGGGAGGGAGATGTGCTCTCTCTCTCTCTCTCTCTCTCTCTCTCTCTCTCTCTCTCTCACTCTGAGCATGAATCACTCTACATACATGACAGAATTTTCAATCTCAGTTGGTCAGGGTGGTTGTCATAAGATTTATTTCAGCCGATACGGATGTACTTTAAAGAACAAGGATTTCTGTCTCCTAAATTTATCGTTTGTTTTGTATTCTCAAGTTCCAATGTATGATTAAACATCACTCTCTCTAGGAGCCTTTGAACACCCCATTCATCCTATGCCTGGGTTCAAAAAGAGCCAGGATTTAGGGACAATATACCAGGATTTAGGGACAATATACCAGAATTTAGGGACAATATACCAGGAAGAAGTTCTGTAACCTTTGACCCCATGGTAATTGTAAAAGAGTTTGAAAATATTTCCTTCTCAACATTGTATCCATGGAGCCAAAGATGAGGTTTCCAAGACTTAAAAGAACAATCAAAGAAGAGGCATCCTTCTTACTCTGAAGGAACACCCCAGCGTTTTGCAGTATCAGGAAGTGTGATGATTATCAGACTGGAGTTGTGTTAAGAGAGGTTGATCAGATTAGTAAAATGCACTTCTGGGTGTGTCTGTGGTGTGTTTTCAGAAATGATTGGCCCATAGTTAGCAGAGTAAGGAGGAAGACTCACATTAAGTGTGAGTGGCACCATCCAGTAGGCCAGCAGCTCAGTTAGAGTGAAAGGGGAAGAAGGAGGAAGTTGCTCTGCATTTGTAAAAGTTTCATTCTGTTTGAGCTAGTGTGGATAGGTAGAGAGAAGATAGATAGATGGATAGATAGATAGATAAATAGATGATCGATAGATACTGAAGTGTATATATATATATATATATATATATATATTGCTATCTATGTATATAGATATATACATATGTATATATACATACACTTTCACTATCTATGTATATTTATCTAGAGAACACTAACCAATACAGGTAGCTCATAAGATAAGGTGAAGAGGACTGTAATAAAAGGATTCCAAGACATTCTCTCACTGCACAAGGACAAGAAGAAGATGTAATTCTTTTTTATTTTAAAGAGAATAAAACAAAACAAAGCAAGCCACAACAAAACAGAACAAAAGAGAGCAGAGTAGAACAATGCAAATAACACAGGATTTCAGAAAAAGACAACAGCAACTCAACAGTGGCTACCATAATGTCTCTTGTTTTCTTCAAAATAGTTGTTCATACCTTCACACGCAGTAACTTAATGCACATCAAAATAGTATAAAAGCAATCAAAACACAAGAATTAGAGCCTTAAGTGCTTCCAAGTCCAGACACTAGGAAATCAATAATGGCTGCCATAATGTCTCTTGTTTTCTTCAAAATAGCTGTCCATATCTTCATGCATATTGGAATCAATTAATTGAAAACAGACTAAAACCAATCAAAATCAAGAATAAAAGCATTATTGGCTTTTGAATCAATATGATAGGAAATCATCATTGGCTACCATGGTGTCTCCTTTTAGAAGATGTAATTCTTAATCTTTGGTTGTAAATTTTCTCTTGCTGATGAAATGAAAAGCATTTAAAATTATATAAGAGGGACAAAGGAAGTCCTCAAAGACATCTCTGGGACCATCATCTCTTAGGGGCATGTGGAACTGAAGCACTAAATCTAATCTAAAACAATGCACAGATCAGACAGAAATACATAGCAGATTGGGATGGCATCCATGTCAGTGTTTTGAAAAAATTCAAGAATAAAACGGTGGGCATATTGGCTAAAAGGTATAATAGATCTTTACAGCTGTCTGCTCTACTGAAAACTGGAGCAACAGCAAATGGGTCCCACTCAAGAGGTGCTACTTAGGAGTGTCAGGACAGAGAAGGGACCCTACAGGTCACAGCAACTGAGAGAGAGAGAGAGAGAGAGAGAGAGAGAGAGAGAGAGAGAGAGAGAGAGAGAGAAGAGAGAGAGAGCGAGAGAGAGGAGAGAGAGAGAGAGAGAAACCAATAATCCAGTAATTATGTTGGTATGATCAACAGTATTCTAAGACTGTGCTCCTTTGATCATCTAAGCCAGCCTGGCTCTTTCATGCCTGTGAAGTAGGTTTTCCAAAGGACACTTGGCTGTCTTCTGCCTCTAGGATTTAAGTCAAGAAAAACTAGATTGGAGGTTGAGGGTTAGATTTTAACAAGTCTTTAAGAAAGACCACAATTTTTTGCAAGGTCATACACTGTTATTTCTATGAATGAGGACTTTCTCTCTTCAGTTAATTCTAAATCGTGAATTACTGCGGTCATTGGTAGGCTTTGTGACAGTGTCATCTTCACTTCTTTTTATTCACCCTCTTCCAAGTTTTAAGAGCCTCTTATAGACACCTCACTGACTCAGATCTGGACAGTTTTGCCCAAGTTCTCTACCAAGAGACTGTTCAAAACACCAGCCAAAAGAAACTGCCCTGCACTATCATTTCAAGATCTCTCCAAAATGTCTCTATTTGCCCCTAATTTTCTTCCTATTGCAATTCATTTTTCTTCTATCTTGTCTCTTCAGTAGGAATCTCCCTACTAGCTATCTACTCACTCTTATCAGGCCATGACTGAAATATATATGTTTCACACCAGATGCATATTTCAACGTGAAGCAGCGATATAACTGTGCTTCTAGAAAGGTGTAACTTCATGCAGAAGAGTCAGAAACCAAGGAGAGTTGCAAGAATCAGATATTTGACAGAGACAAGAGTCAATGATATCTCTTCACAGAAGACATTAGTTAGAAATGGTGAAAGAAGCTTAAATTCACTTGGTCATTCATATATTATTTTAGTGAGGTCTCACTAATCACCTGCTATGGGTCAACACAAACATAGTAGGTTGAAAGGTAATGGGGAGACAACAAAGAATAAAGCAGAAAGGACTGAAGCTTTGTGGACCTCACATACAAGTGAAGACAAAACAAAAATAAAAATCAATAAATGAAAAATGCTTATGTATAGATGGTTTAAAAATTAATGGAATAAAATAGGTCAATGGGATCAAAAGTGATCAGGACAGGAATACTTTAGTGTGGGTGATTAAGGAAGGTTTCTATAAGTAGATATGACTTTACAAATGACCAAATTCCTCAATGGATTAAATGTAGGCAGTAGTAGATTTCTGAGCCTTACGGTATAGAAAAGCTTCAAAAATAGAGGCATGGCCAAGAAGATGTCCTGAAGTTCAGTGTGTCAGTAACTTACATAAAAGTCAGCAGGCTCAGGGAGAAATAGTCTTAATCCAACACAAAACCATCATTGGGGAAAAACTAGAGCTCTATTGTTATGATGCCTTTTGGGAAATATCTCACATGAGCTTAAGATTCAAAGACACCACTGTGTAACAATTTTCTTCTTTATGGGAAATCAGTGATATTAACAATTGTTTTTATTGCTTATTGTTTTTAAGCTAGCTGTAATAATTTCTGTTTCCCTTTGAAAATATGGGTTATGTATCTATCAAAGAGAAGAAAACACAATCATCCCTCCATGCCTTACTTAAAGATCTTTTTTCATTATGTGTTTAAACTAGGCTTATCAGGCAGATCATTCTTTAACAGAATAGTTATAAACATTCCCTATGTGGTTGAAGTAAATACAAATGTGATTGGATGCCAGCATGGGTCCTTAATTTCTTCTTTGAATGAGTAAAAAATGGGATCAAAACAGGTCTCACTCTGCTGAGAAGGTTGATTAAATGGTCATAGTTAGTTAGAGAGGCTCAGCTGGGTACTTAGTTTACCTCCTAACATTTGCTCCATCAACCAAATAATAGAAAATAGGGCTGGTCATATGGGTAAAGAACCTACTTCTAAGCAGGAAGAAATCTAAGAATTTCTTGACAATGTATACAATAAAGAAAAAAGGCAGGGTTAACCTGTGGATCAATCTCTGTCTCTTCATATCCTGTAATTTCCATTTTACCATGACTCAAAAGAAAGCAGCTATAGATAAGATTAGTAACTTCAACTTTGGCAGACTCCAAGGTTAGTCCACAGATTATTTTGCCAATGACTCATTAAGAGTGAGATGAATTTTTAAGAATTCACCCATTATTCTCAATACCTCATCAAGCAAAATGTATAAATGGAATGTAATTAAAATTGGCTCTTCTCTGACCTAGTTCAAGGAAATCATCTCCAAGGCTTCCTGGACTTGTGATACATCAAGTGAGACTCTGGGTTCCAAGATCTGCTATTGGAAATGTAGGATAAACTTGAGGGTATCAGGCAGTTGCAGGAAAACCCCAAACATTAATTTTTGTCACAGTCGGCTGCACCATATCAACCTATAAACACCTCTCTATTTTCAATTAACATTGCTCTGTCTCCTGTCTCACTGAATATTATATTTAACTAATTTAAGAGTATTGGTAAAGAGAGTTTTCACACTTCACAGGAAAGCATAATGAAATAATTACACCTCTACCTACAAAAAGCATGACAATATTACATAAGCAGCCTTCAAGGTTTTTCAACTGAAACCTCTTTCCTGTGTCTTGTCTGAGGTTTAGTGCCTAAACTTTCACTGAGATATGCTTTGTTTTTATTCTTGAGCAGCTGTAGTTTTGCTCCTAGACTAGTTGGCTTCAGGCCCAGGCTCTGTGTTTGCAAGACAAGGCTGAAAGGGCAATGACTACTCAAGGTGTGAAGTTCTTCTGACAGGTATCACAGAAGCTCCAGAGAAAAAAAGCTATACAGACATATTTAAGGCCTCTGTTTACATCATTGAACAAATATTCCTTTGGTCAAAGGAGCCATATGGCTAAATGAAAAATTCAGGTGGCAGAAAAGTATGTAACATCTTTAGTGAGAGATATAAGGTAATATATATTTGTGAAGTAATAATTCTACTCATCAGAGTCATAATGGACCAAACCACTGGACAGGGCAAGAGATAGGAGTTAAAGAATAAACATAAAGAC
Organism: Hydrochoerus hydrochaeris; assembly: GCA_004027455.1. Classification (NCBI taxonomy): domain Eukaryota; kingdom Metazoa; phylum Chordata; class Mammalia; order Rodentia; family Hydrochaeridae; genus Hydrochoerus; species Hydrochoerus hydrochaeris. The sequence continues at coordinate 27,083 of PVLA01011661.1, forward strand.
TATTCAAAGTCAGGCTGAGCTCTAGGAAGAAAGAACATGATATCTGAGAAGTAGATTAGCATGGTACCTGCTATCCAGGTAGGATCTCAGCAATTTCAGGGAGACACAGAATTAGGAAAACAGAAGGGACCCCAGGCCTTGTGGAGCAATATAATGAGCAAAATGTCAAGTCTACAACAGCATGAGTAATTTATAGCCTGTGTTTGCTCAAAAAATGTACTCTGAGCCTAGGCTGAGGTCCTAGAGAGGAGGTCTTGCTTTGGTCACATGAGTGGTCACATTTTGGGTCGATAGTATCCCAGGGCAGTCTACCTGATTTGAATCAAGATGCCAAGATGAGATTGTTTGGTTTTGTCTTTTGAACTGGTTTCAAAGGCATTTTAATTATTTTATCAAAAGAAAAATTACAAAAAGCCAAAAGAGAACCATAAGCAGCCAGGAAGGAATCAGGTTCCATGCAAGTCTCTCTATGAAAACCTGAAGTCCTTAAAAACAGCACCATGCCCTGGGTCACCATGCATGTATGCGAGAAATTGATCCTGCACGGCCAGGAACTGATTCCTGACCTTCCACATTACACCATGTGTCAAAGATAATATGGCCGAGTGATCATTAGATCCAGAAAAATCAGTGCTCAAGATTAAAATCATTGAAGAATAAAAAATACAGCTGAAAATTGATTCTCCAGCATTGAAGAACATTATGACATGATTAGAGTTGAGAAAGAGAAATGAGACTATGAGAATAAACTATTTAGAGTAGGGAATCAGGTAAATAGGGCAAAGATAATTTAATGCTAGAATAATGGATATACTTGCAGAAGAAAACCCAATAAATACAAAAAGAAAAAATAATAATATAGTCTTCCAATATATCAGAAGAAAAATTTCTGAAATGAGAAAGAAAAACTGAATCTCTAGAATTAAAGTGTATTTTCTACTCCAGAAAGAATTAGAGCAAATAACTTGCTCAAATATCTTTATACCTTATAGATGTTGAAAATACAGGAAAATCTTATCCTAAAAGTAACAAAACAAATCAAAAATGTCTTTCACAGAAGGATAATTTAAGGGTAGCATCAAACTTTTCTATCACAGTATTTGATAGCAAGATGAAAATGAAGCCAATATTCATACATATATGGAAAGGTAACTGTAATTCTAGAACATTCTATCATGCCACAATCAGAAAGGCAGAAGGGTATTTGCTGATGATGAAACAAATCAAAGCTAATACCTCTCACATGCTTGCTAAAAACAATGACAATAATAAAACATCCTGCCAACAAAGATAAAACAAAGAACTAAAGAATGAGGAATCTTGGAGGATAGTTTGAGTACAGAACCCATTTAATTGTAGATTCTAGAATTCATAGTTGAGATTTTAGTGTGCTGGGAAAAGGTATAATTGAACACTAGTGGAGTAAAAGTTAAAGACAAAATCAAGAGGATTGGAGACATTAGCTTGAATACAAACATTCAAATTTTTAATTCTTCATATCAAATGTCATTCAACATTATCCAAAATTCACATGTGAGGTTAAAAAAATTAACTCCAAATTCTGTTAGTATTTTTTCTTTATTTTAGAGGACATTTATAAGGAATAATGCATTTTATGGTAAAGAATTACATTTTAGCAAATCCTTCAGTTTTACTTCAGTTGCTCTTTTTTCTGCTAACTTCATAAAATTTAATTCAGTAACTTTTATTAAAATGTCAAATTTATTATAATTCCATTTATTGCACCATCTTTTGCTGCCTGTCTTTCTGAAGACATGCTAGGGAGCTATCTAGAATAATATACACTTCATGTTGACAATAGTTATTTTTAAGTTCTAAGATATTCGAGGTGATTTATTCTAGTACTTCCTTCTTCCTACATTCGTGCTGTTTGAATGACTTATAATGAGCAGGTATAGTTTTAAAAATACATCATTATTTTTAAAACTAAAGAATCCAGATCAATGCTGGCATTGTTATATAAAACTTCTTTTCCTTAGTAAATAAAGAAAGCAAAACTAGTGCGAACCCTTTATATAATGCTAACAGTCCAAGACTTACTAATGCCTGTATATGCTACACTTTTTGGGACAGCAGGGCAGAGATGTTTGGTGAAAAAGTGAGAACCATATTGTAGAAAGGAAAAGTCCTTCATGAGAAAATAGGAAGGGAATTAAAACCAATAAAAATCCAAATTATATTAAATATTTCTATGAGCCAGATACAATGCTAAGAATAACACATTGATTTTCTCACTTCATTACGACCACAATCCTGTTCTGTAACTACAGGCTATTATTACCCACTGTATCTCACAGGAGCCTGGGACTGGAAAAGCATCCGTAGCCTGCCCTGGACCACCCCATCAGCAGCAGAGCTGGTACTATAAATCCAAATCTGAGTCTGAAGCCACTCTGCAGTCCAACTTCTAAAACAAGTAGCAGAATCTAGAATTCTCACACTTCCTGAAGGCCATTAAGTTGTACACAGATGGTCACAAGACTTACTTTGCAAACAAGGTCACCTCTGCTCCTGAAAGTTATTTCCCAGCAGGATGTTTTACAAGCACAGCCATCAGAAGTCAGCCTAGGCCCAGCCTCCTCCTTCCTTTAGACCACATGGTTCTCCCGGGGAAAACAGTATACATCTAATGTCTATCCTTATTGATCACTAGGAGGCTGTCAATGTCAGGACCTTGCTTTGGATTCTAAAGTTCTCTGTGAAGGGAGCTTGGGTTCCACAGGCTCCTCATTCCCAGGAACTGCTCTGCAAAGTCTGTGCAGAGCTTCCACGGGGAAGCAGTGAGCTGTCCCAGAAAGAATACATGCAGAATCTGCATATGTAAGTTCAGCAGGCCAGAGCAGCAAAAATGTGCTCCCCACAAGCCCATGCAACCAAACCTGTGAATTCTTTGTGGAGGGCTAAAGAGAGAGAGAGAGAGAGGCAGGAAAATGTTCAAATGTTCATCTGGGACTTATTACTGTGAACTGTTTCTAGAGAAAAGATATTTGCAGATGTAATTAAGCTAAGGATCTCAAGAAGAGCTCGTCCTGAGGTAGGGTGGCCCTAAATTCACGAGGACAAATGGCCTTAGAATAAATGAGAGTTATGTGGGGAGAAAGTGGTGTGAATATGAAGGCAGAGATCTGCATACTATGCCTCCAAGGTACAGCAGGATGCCAGCAGCTCCCAGAAACAGGGAGAGAAACACAGAATTTTCTCTGAGCCTCCATGCAGAAACCAGGTCTCCTGGTGTGAAAAGCAGAGCTTGAGTCTGGGCCTTAGACCAGTTGGCCATCCTGACACTGATGGGCTCCAGAAAGAAGAAACCCAGTCTACACTTTGAGTTTAGACTTCTGAACCTCATGAACTCTGAAGAAATAAATTTCTGTTGACATGAACTACCAAGGTGGTGGTAGGCCTAAGCTCCCTTTTCATATTAACCCTAGAAAATTAATTTAGTCTCAAGATATTAATACTACAAATACATATTCTTGTACTCTCAGCTTATCCCCAGGAAGCGTGAGTTAAATGAAACCCATGAATTCATACACTGGTTCAATGATGCCAACAGCAAGGTTCAAGCTCTACTCAATAGGTTTGATGTGGAGTGTGAGCTCTGCAGGGACAGGGTCAATTTGCTTTCCTTGCTGTTCTCCTTTCTACACTGCACAGAGTAGGTGTTCAATAAACATTTTTCAAATGAATGACTTGGGAGTGAAGGAAAGGACACTTCTGATTGATTCAATGTGAGGAGACAAAAGGCTATAAATGGCATTTGGGTGCCACTCCACAACTTACCCTTCTAAATGAACTAAAGAAAACCACTGGTATTTTCTGGGCCTTGGCTTCCTCACTTTTAAAATGGAACTATACAACCTACTTGAATTATTTCAAGGGACTTTTGTGAAGATGAGAAGAGAGATTAGATATCAAAATGTAGAACTGTTAAAATGTCTAAGTTTATGTATTTAGTGCTGTTCATAGAACAAAGAATCCTAGAATTATAAAGAAAATTGTGTGAAGATAATGAAATATTGCTTTTGGGTGGGGAAGTGGGGAGTGGTCTGAGACAAGGACCAAGAGGTTTACTTCAAGACAGGGACCAAAATCCTGCCTGGGTCTTGTCTTCCTGGGTCTCAGTTTCCACCATGCATTGAATTCATAGATGCTGGTTCCACATAGTGCGGACATAGGTCGTGAGGAAGGAGAATCCCTATGTTCTGAAGAATATCTCCCCTCCCTTTTATCTTTATGAGCATGGATTGTGAGCTAACTAGCTAGTCAGCCTCAAGAATATATTTCATTGCATCAACTGTTTAAATTCCACTTTACAGATGAACAAAGTCAGTTATAGATCAGTAAATGGGGGAGTTAAAGTTTCAGTTCCGGAATGCCTCTGTGATTTATTGTTCTTCTATCTATCTACCAAGCACCTGTTTTTGGAAAGCCATGGGAGGGACTTAGAAAACAGAGAAACAAACATCTGTGCCCAGTCCTATGAAATTTCTGAAGAAGGAGAAATTACCTTTAACTGAAAGGCAAAGGAAAGATTCACAAAGAAGGTGACTTTCAACTGGGTTTTATACTATAAATAGTATAAATAGTTTTCCTCTATAATGGGAAAGGGGCCCATGGGATGAAAGTAGCAACAGATCTGGGAATCAGGATTCGCTGTAGCCTAAAACATAGAGGTTGTGAATATCTGAGGATGTGGACAGCCAGGCATGAACCTTGGAGGCTCGGACTCTGAAGATCTTGAGAAACTTAAGTAGAGAGACCATGTTTTATCCTTTATACCAAAACTTGAAGATGGTGGCCTATGTGTTCCAGATTTGACCCATAGGCATGTTTTCTCTACCCCATTTGTGTCTAAATTATTTTAATTGATGGTCAACACTTTAATAGAAGTGAGAAGATTTTACCTGACTGCCTAGGTTTCCGTTTTCATTTTAAAAATCTTCAATCTGACAACCTTGAGTCCACACTTCTTCATAACTCCTATATGGAGTTACAAAGCAGATGTCCGTGAGGCCCACCTGTGTCCTTCTGTTTGGTGTGTCCCATCCCCTATTCCCCACTGTTCATTTAAGGCCTGGTACCTGTCAGTATTCATGTTCGTACCACTGGTGCATGGGACCATCTTGGATTTTTAAACAGGGGAATGGTGTATGCAAGTCTAAATGAGTCAGAGTTATTCTGACTAGAATGTAAAAACAAAGAAGAAAAAGTGAAGCTAGAAACAGAGAAATCAGTTTGAACACTCTCCACATCATAAATAGTGAGACAAAAGGAACTTTGCTGGATAATGGAGATGAAGCGGGAATCTTCCCAAGGTGTGTTAGCTTAATCTTACGTGATTTCTGTCTCGCAGTATCGCTTCCCTTGCTATCCTATTTAGCATTACACCTCATTGCTTGTATCCCCCTTCTGCCCAATTTTCCTGCACTATACAAGTTACCACCTGACATCCCAGGTTGTTTTACTTTCTCCTCTGCTTGTACTCATCTGAGCAGAGAGTAACCTCCAATGTGATCAGGAATTCTGTGTGTTTCATGCTCTGCCATACTCCCAGTTCTTAGAAACAATGCCTGAAATCAAATATTTTCATTTACTTCAGATTTTTTAAAAAGATGCTTTTAATTATTTCCCAGTGTAAGCATCTTTAATCTCAATACTTGGAAGACAACTGACGTGCAGAGAGAGGTATTGTTTTTTTCAAGCAGCTGGCCTAGCTGAGGGCCCCCCTGCCATGGCTCAGATTGCACTCTAAGAAGTTCATCTTCATACCATCCATGCAATGGCAGATGTAAGAGCTATGACCCAGGAAGAACAAGAAAAGTCCTGGGTTTGCTCATATTACCATCCTCAGACCTCTCTAGACATCCACATGGGACCACCCAGAGTCCCAGTCTCTTGAGACCTGTACATCCTTTGAAAGGAGGACTCAGAATAATTTTCCATTATCTCCACTGTAATTTCTTCACTGGCTTTCTAAACAAGCACCAGGCTGTCAGAGCCTCCCTTTGATGCTTAATTTCTTAATTATCAGTTTACTTCACTGAAGTTAAGAAAGAGAATTGAACCACTTTTAGAAAGGGAGGTGAGCTTAGAGACTGCCTAGGTCATGGGGTTCCCCTCTGTGTCTACAGCACTTACTTCTGAAAGGTAGGAGCTTCTTTTACAACATAAGTTTAGCATCCTGCCCCTTGGGTCCCCACCTACCTCCCTATTCCTGTAACTCTGGGTCTCTTCCATCAAGTTCTGCTCTTGGGTGATTGGTATTAGAGTTTCTGAACCCAGCAGTGAATTTACCATTCTTTTCACCAGAAGTATCTAAATGTTTCTAAATTCTAATTATCTTTTTTGACTGATACTCTTGCATTTCCTGTTTTCTTTTATTTAAAAATATTTTAATTAAGTTTTCAATTGGCACATCATAGTTCCACAGACTTATGGGGCCCAATAAGATTTTCGCACATGTATATACACTGTACAGTGGTAACATTGGGGTAATTAGCATACCCCTCACCTCAAACATGTATTATTTCCTTGTAATGAAGTATTCAAAATCCTGTCTTCTAGTGTTTTGGAGATATAGGACACATTATTACTAGCCAGTATCACCCCACCATGCACTAGAGCATCAGGACTTGTTCCTTCTTTCCTTAGATTTGCCCCTGTTTAACAACCTATCTCCCCTTCCCCTCACCAAATTCTAATAACCATTATCTACTCTCTGCTTACATGAGATAGGGTTTTGCATATTCCATAAATACCCTGTCGCATTTGTCTTTCAGTGCTTCACGTACTTCACTTAACTTAATGTCCTTCAGGTTCAACCATATCATGCAAAATGATAAGATTTCATCTTTTCTTCTCTGGTCTACTAGTATGCTATAGTACATACACACCAAATTCTCTGTACTGGTTCGTTTGTTGATGAGCACTTAGAATGATTCCATTTCTTGGCTATTATGAATAGTGCTACAGTAAACATGGCAGTGCAGGTGTCTCTTCAATGTCCTTATTTCATTTCCTTTAGGTAAATGCCCAGTAGAAGGTATTTACTGGGCTTGCTTATATCACCACACTTTGAGCTCTCCAGACGTGCTAGAGTCCTATTACTGCATCATATGGTAGGTCTGTTTTTAGTTTTTTTATTAACTTCCATAGTATTTTTTCACAGTGGTTGTACTAACTTACATTCCCATCAACAGTGTGCTGAGCTCCTTTTTCTCCACACACTCCCAGAATTTGATATTTTTTATCTTTTTGATAATAGCCAATCTGGGAAAAGGTGATATCCTGGCATTGATTTGTATTTTACTATTAGTGATGTTGATCTTTCTGTTATTTACTTGGTGGCTTTGTATGCTGTCTTTTAAAGAATGTCCTTTTAGCCTGATCATTGCATATTTTTAATTGGATTGCTAGCTCTCATTATTGAGCTGAGTGCTTTATATCTTGTGCGTTATAGATTGTGCTAGATATAAACATCTTGTCATTGGTATAGTTTGTCAATGTTTTCTGACATTCTGTGGATTGTCTCTTTAAACTGTTGTTTTCTTTATTGTACAGGAGCTTTTGGTTTCATATAATTTCATTTATCCATTTTTGCTCTGGTAGTCTCTGATTTTGAAGATATCCAAAAAATCCTTGCCTGGTCCAGTGTCATGAAGTACTTTATTGATATTTTCTTCTTGGAGTTTCTTCATCTCAGACCACCTATTAAAGTCTGTTGATACAGTGAGAAATAAAGGGTCTATTTTCATTCTTCTGCATATAGATGTTCTATTTTCCCAGTACTACTTATCGAAGATACTGTCCCTTTCCAAATTGGTGTTAGGTTGGAGGTGTTTTTATATACCAACAGTGAATTATCTGAAATAGAAAGCAATTCCATTTACAACAGTAATGACACCACCACAAAACACTGAGGAATAAATATAGTCAAAGAAATGAAGAATTTCTGTATTAAAAACCATAAAATATTGATGAAAGAAATTTAAAACCATAACAAAAATATGAAAAAAACATCCTGTGTTTGTGAATTAGAAGAATCAGTATTATTTAAATGTCAATACTACCCAACAAGATCTATACTCTCAATGCAATCTTCATGTAAATACTAATGACATTCTTTACAAAGTTAGAAAAAATAATTCAAAAGTGGAATGGAGTCACAAAAGATCCAAATAACCAAAGTAAAAAGAATGAAGCTGAATCCATCCTAACATCTGACTTCAAAATATACTCCAGGGCTATAGTAATCAAAATAGCATGTTATTGACGTAAAAACAAACACATAGACCAATATAACAGAGAATTCAGAAAAAAAAATCTATGCTTCTAAAGTTAACTGATTTTCAGCAAATGGTTAAATATTCATTTAACCATTAATGCTATCTTTATGCCAGTATCAAGTTAGGCACAAAAACCAGGGAAACAAACAAGGTAGGGTTGTAAGAAAATAACTATCAAAATGCCATGGATGTTCTGTGTATGTGGGCATTAGAACAACCCTCAGAAAGAGGATGACATTTCTTAGGTCCAAGAAGTATACCTAGGTGCTAAAGATTTCCTTTTTCTTCCTCTCCTCCTGAAGCCCTTCCCTCTATCTTCATCTCCCCTTTCCCTCCTTCGCTTTCCCCCCTTTTCCCTCACCTCCTTCTTCCTTCCTCTTTCACATCCCTGTCCCCTTCTCTTCTTCCTCAGCCTTCTCCTCATCATCATCTCTGTCCTCCTACTCTTCTGTAATGGTTGACACATTGTGTCAACCTGAGAAATTTAAAAGTCTAACTAAGTGACTCAGCAGCAGGGACCTCCCTTTGTAAACATCCTCATCCTGTGTGAGAGGAGGACATGGAGATGATATGAGTACACCCGCCCTAGGAGTGGTAGCCTGTATACTGAGTAAGGGAGGAAAAGGGACTTGTCCCTGCCCTTTTGTTCTTGTTGCTTTTTCTGTCTTCTGCTTTCTGGAACTGTTGCCCCTCAACTGTACTATTCTGCCTTGGAGCCAACTAATCACAGACTGAAACCTCCACGAACTGTGAACTAAATAAACATTTCTCCTCTTTAACATTGGGTGTATGGTATTTTGTCCCAGCAATGAGAGAAAAGTAATCAAGACATCCCCCTCCTCCTCTTCCTCCTCTTCTTCTTCCTCCTCCTCCCCCTCCTCCTCATCTACCTGTTTTCCCTCCCTTCTCCTCAATGTCACTCCTCCTCCCCTTTCCTCTTCTCTTTTCCTTCTCCCTCTTCCTCTACCTCCCTTTTCCCCAGACCCTCTTTTCCCTCCCACTCTTTTTCTCCCAATCTCTCTGACACATACACACATACTGTGTCTTACTCAGTTCACACAACTACTTTCACAGCATATGGGTAGGGCCTGTACATACCTATGCCTGTATCTGCAGTCTCAGGCTCTCAGTCAAGCTCTTGGGTACAGAAATTAATTTAAGAGGTGATCCCAGAAAGCCTGCTGAAGGAATATAAAAGTCAATCAGAGAAGAGAAGAAAGTCAAAAAGTGTGTGCTATGAGTGAGTGGGCTGTCCCTGTGGGAAACTGTGGGTCAGTCATTTTGAGACACTGTGTGGTACATACTTCATAATTTCCCCCAAAGACACTGAGGAAACCATGGCATTTATATACCAATTCCAAGGTTGAAGGTCCCTCTTGGGGACTTACACTCTTGTACTTCTGGTCTAATTCTAAGTATGTTGAAGCACTCAACTGTAGATCCCATCAGAGGTCAGGGAAAGATGGATTGATCACTTTATGCTCTCTCTCTCTCTCTCTCTCTCTCTCTCTCTCTCTCTCTTTCTCTGTTGTGGTTTATGTCTTATGCCCCACCCAAGTCTCATGCAATCATGGATATGGCCAAACTTAGCATTTGTGATTGGTTCATTATCTAGTGCTTGGATTGGTGGTGTGAGTACTGCACCCATCCAAGAGTGGAGCCAGCATACATTATAATGGCCAGAAGAAGGCATGTCCTTCTTTTTTGCCAGGTTTGTGCTTTTGCTTCATGGGTAGCCATGAACCACTGCCCCTCAGGCATGTTATTTTGCCTTGAAGCCAATTGAGTGTGAACTGAAACCTCTAACCTGAAGAAATATACCTTCCCTTCCTTAACTTTGGGCATCAGGTACTTGTCTAAGCAACAAGATAAAAGCAACCAAGAAAAAATTTGGTACCAGAGGAGTGAGGTCATCGCTGTGACTATACCTGATCATGTGGTTTAACAACCTTTGGAAATGGCTTGTGGGAAGACTTTGGAAAGATTTGGAGGTATCACCTGAAAGAGTGGCACTGGAACAGCCTAAGCTGTAGGGGAGACTCTGTAGGGGAGACTCTGTTCAGAGCTCAGGAGACCAGAAGACTTATAGAAAGCCTACTGGTAAAGACCAGGGTTCGGAGTTTTCTGCTAGGAAGAAGGACTGCATTTGTTGTTGGACTCCACACAATGTGCGTTATGGCTTGGCAGAAAGTTTGTCTGCATTTTGCTTATGCCCAGAAATTTTGCCTGAGACTGATATTAAGGGCAACAGATTAATTAATCTGGCAAAAGGAATTTCAAGGCAGGCAAATGTTGAGGCTGTTGCATGGCTATTTTGGGGGGATTTCAGCCAAATTTATGTTGCAAATCAAGAACAAAGAGCCCAGCAGGGTGATTTAAAATGTGAATTTGGCCAAAAAGCTGGGACTATGAAGATAGAGCTGAGACTTTGATTGCTGAGAAGGAACAGAGAAATAAAAAAGATGGCCTGGGGGCAGCCTGGAAAGCAGCAGATCTCCACCCTTTGCAACCTCAAAGCTGCAAAAGTGGAAGACTTTGCTCCAAGGAGAAAGCCACAGAGCACCAGGTTCCAGAGTGGTGACAGAGGCCACAGGAGGTTCCAAAATGGCAGCAGCCACACCAGATTCCAGAATGGAAATGGCTGTTTCTCACAATCAGGTTAAGAGTGCTCAGCAATCCAAGCACTCAATCCCTACAGCCAAGAGACAGGAAAACCTGGCTACTACTCCACCTAGCATTGGACCTTGACAGCATACATGTGGCAGTGGCACTGGTTTTAGGTAAGTGGGAAATGCATGAGTTTTGATGGTAAGATAGCTTCCACCCCAATTTCAGAAGGCCTGGGAGGCCAAGCAGTGTGCCCCTGAGAGGGCAATATGTGAAGCTGAGTGAGAAGCCAAAGATGCAATGCAAATGTTTGGAAAAGCCAGAAACGTGGATCATCCAAGGAAAGCTGCAATGACTGAGGAAAGTGGGCTTAAGAGAGAAGATGTGGGAGCCGAAATCCTTGGAAGGGCCATAGGGTGAATCACTCAAGCCTTTTGGAGCTTGCAACCAGATTGCTTCAGATGCTGAGCCTGGAACTCCAAAACTTAATATTTGTTCTGCTGGATTTTGTACTTTTTTGGTTCTAATGCTTTGTATTCCCATTTGTAACTTTTGGAATGATAGTATTTATCTTGCACTATTGAATATTGTAAGTGTTTAACTGTGTTTTCATTTGTACAGGGGCTTATAGCTAAGAGTTTGCCTTAGATCTTGGAGGAGATTTGGGAGTTGGACTTTTCAGCAATGCTGAAACTGTTAGGCCTTTGGTAACTCTTGGAGATGGGCTAAATGTCTTCTGTATAAAGGATGTGCATGAGTCTTTGGGAGGCCAGGGGTATAATGTTATGGTTTATGTCAGATCCCCCTCCACAAGTCTCATGCAATCATGGACATGGCTGAATCTAGCATTTGTGAATGGTTCATTGTCTAGTTCTTGGATTGTTAGTGTGAGTGCTACACCCAGCCAGGGGTGAAGCCAGCATACAGTGTAATAGTGAGAAGAAGACATGTCTTTCTCTTTTGTCTGGTTTGTGTGACCATGTACCACTGCCCCTCAACCATGTCATTTTGCCTTGCAGCCAACTGAGTATGGACTGAAACCTCCAACATGTAAGAAATAAATATTCCCTTTCCTAACTTTGAGCTCCAGGTATTTTGTCTCAGCAACAAGAGAGAAAAGTAATTAAGACATCCTCTCTCCTTCTCTCCCTCTCTTCCTTCCCCCTCTTTCTTCTCCTTCCTTTCCCTACTCCCTCTCCTTCCCTTCATCTCTGTCTCTTACACACACACACACACACACACACGTGCACAGATGATTGATCAAACTGAGATTAGAAGCTCCCAAATAAAATGAGTAGTCCCATCTCACAGATTTTTATCTTATACTCTCTATCTTCAGCATGACTGTCCTTTAGGAAACTTATAGTGGATCCAATTTCTCCGCCCATAGTTTTGTTTATATATACTGTTCAGTGGCCCGTTCCAACTTTTTTCATTAAAAAGAGTTAACACTGAGATACTTTTCAGAATTGATCTAGCTCTACAAAGATGTTGATGAGACTTTCAAGGACTTTTCTAACAGTGAAGCTGAGACAGAAACTCAATGAGTTTCTTACACTAAAATCCCTGTCAAACTGAGAAATAAGTCATGTATCCAAAATCCAGAAGTCAGGAATTTTTGTTACTTTATAATTGCTAACAAGCAACACCACACCATTCTACCCCTGGCCCTTGGAAGACTCATGTACATCTATTTATTAAAACTACATGTAGATTATCTTTTATAGTCACTAAATTTTAACAGTTCTAGCATTGTCAAATAGTTCAAATCCAAAAGTCTTCACTGAGACTCAAGGCAAACTCTTAGCTATAAGCCTCTGTAAAAATAAGAAAGTTAAACCCTACTTGCATGTAAATGCACAGAATAAATAAATAAATAAATAAATGTTCACATTCCAATAAATAAATGTTCACATTCCAAAATGGTGAACTGGGATTAAAAAAATTGGATGAAACCAAAACTGAAACCCATTTTTCTTAGCACCTTACCAGAGAGTTTCCTTCAGGGTCTTGTTTGGGTGACTGATATCTAACAGATACTGTGCTACTGGCTGCCACTGCATGCCTAGGTTGTTGTCTACTCTAAAGTCTTCAAAATATCACACATATCTGTTCTCATCCACTGTGGACTTGGCTTTGTGATTTGCCTTTGCCCATGGGACACATACAAACTTGGTACATGGAGAAGTGTGATAATCAATAGGCTCTGGGGCTCACTCTCTTAGAACACTACCCTGAGAATGGTGTGGGAGCAAGCTGGCCTAACCTAGAGAAGACTGAGAACCTGCATGAAGAACTAAGATATCAGCCTCAGCCAACAGTTGGCACTAAGTGCCAGATATGTGACTGAACTGTTTCTCTAGCAGAAATTAGCCACAGAAATGAGCTCAGTCAGAAGCAAAGAACCACTTGAAGGAATGCATATAGGGCTTCTGGGCAGCAGAGGGTCTGCTGGCAGGGAGCCCTGTGCCCTTGGTAACAGAGCCCCTCCTGATCTGAGGCGCTCTGATCCCAGCAGCAGGGGCTGTGCTTCCAGTGGTTTCAAAGCTGGCTTGATGCCTGGAAGACGGAACACAGCTCCCTTTAGCCCTGGGCAGGTCCCTGCTCTGCACCCTGGGCTGCTGTCCTTCCCGGGGACTCCCATGGGCTTCAATGAGAGGCATCGTGGGGCAGGCAAGGGAAGGGATGGGAAGGTTAGGAACCCAGTTCCCCAAAATGCCAGTTCTCAGCCTTGACTCCACCTGATTTCTCTAATGATTTTATCTTATCTTGACAATGGTCACATCAACAGGGAATATTAACATAACTCAACAATGAAAATACAATGGAAGGGCCAGGGATTTAGCTCACCTGACAAGCTCAAGGTTGTGAGTTCAAACCCAGGTACAAAAAAAAAAAAAATGTATAGAGGATGGGAGTGGTTTGGTATATGTTACATAACTGAAATTATCTCCAACTCTATGAAGTAAGGTGACTGCTGCAGAACTTTCTTCTACCTCTACCTGCTTGCCAAAATAGGCAATTAATTAAAAGTAATGTGATCTGGACATGGTGGCACATAGCTGTGACTCCAGTACTCTAGGAGGCTAGGACAGGAGAATCATAAGTGTGAACCTAGCCTGGGAAACTTAGTGACTTAGCAAAACTCCATCTCAAAGACTGAAGAAAAAGAAGTTACTACATGAGCCATAAAACTCAGATTCTTAATGTTCAATGATTCAAATTGTCAGCAATGAAATAAAGAGACAAATGCAAGTATAAGCCAGAAACTTGGGTTTGGCCCTTGAAACTGGCTTTGTTCTCTGCAGAGCCCTAAGAGTTCTACCTGATGACATATTCAGGCCCCTCTATTCAGGCCTCCAAGGATTGTGCCTACCATCATCCCCACAGAAAAATTTCTTCAATGTACTGTCTGTACCAATTGAACTGAATTTTTTAGACTAGTGCTTCTTGAACTGGAGTGCACATGAGTCACCTGCAAAGCTTGCTAAAACACAGATTGCTTGGCCCAGCCTACACTTTCTCATTCAGAAGGTCTGGGTGGGGCTTGAGAATTTACATTTCCAAGTTTCATGAAATGCAGTTTTGCTGGTGCAGAGACCTCCCTTACACCATTACACCAAAGAATGTGTATAGGGAGATTGTAGTGAAATGTTAGACTTGGGGGACACTGAATTCATGAGACTGAACTTTCCTAGTATAGGTCTAGACAGAGGGCAAAATGTCCCAGCAGACAGCTCTTCCAACATGGGAGATAGTTGGCTCTGGACATGGGGACAGGGAGTGAAGAGACTCAGCCTTGGGGAACCAGCAAAAGCCCCAGAAAGTTGAGCCTGGTTTTGAGGTCATAAGGAAACACAAATGTTTTGTACATTGGTGCATTTTTTGGGTTTGTTTCCCCCACTCCCTGACATCTTCAGTGATGGTCTTTGTGGAAATCTTCCTGGCTCAGCTCAACTCATGAATTGCAAAGGGAGCAGCACCTCCTAGGGCCAACAAGTCAGGAGAACACCAGAGTGCTGAGGGGATGCAGTTTCAAAAGACATTTATTGGACTCCTGCTATGTTTGGTGCTAGTGAGAACTGGGGGGAGAGTGGATAAACAAGGCCAAATCGTGACTTCAGACTTTGAGATTTTTAGCAAGCTTATCTTTCCTTTACTTCCTCTCATCTCCCATTTTTTTTGGTGTGGATATGGTACTGGAAATCCAACCCAGGGACTTCTCACTGAGCTGCAAGTCTAGCCCGTATTGTTTTTATTGTTTTTATTTTGAGAGGGGGTTTCACTGAGTCACTAAGTTACCCAAGCTGGGCTAGAACTTGCAATCCTCCTGCTTTGGCCACCCAAAATGTTGGTATTACAAACATGCAGCAACATGCCCAGCTTCTTCTCACACTTTCTGTTGACTCAAATCATCAAAATGAAAATATTTCAAAAATACCAGGTACCCATCAGAAAACAGAAGAACAAGGTTATTAATATTTTGTTTTCTAATAAAGAAGCTCCTTAGAGATGCTATCGAATGAGGTGGCCATACCACGTTCATCTGATTTCCTTTCCCTGTAAATGGGATCACTAAGACATCTAGATTAACTGGATGTAATCATGAATTAAATCGAGCTCATTTATAAGGGAAACACAGAGGCATCTTTCATCTTAATATCCGGACAGGATCTTCATGACTTCAAGGTATCATCAGGAAGAAACTGGCAAAAAAAAAAAAAAAGTGAAAAAGAAGAAAAAGCCCTCCACAGCTCAACCCTGAATGGAATTGGTAATAAAACTCTAGTTCCCAAGTGGACTCACTGCCTTCCCAGTTCTCCTCAGCTGAGCTCATTATTTTATTTCACTACTTGATAGGTTGAAAAATTGCCTGAAAACTGGTTAATTAGGTCTAACAGAGCTTAGTAACTGGGGAGAGATTGCAGTTCAAGAAACTAATGCCAAAATCTTGGGAGTTCATGATTCACCTATTAAAGTGTATCTGGACATGGGGTTTACCTCACTGGAGAGTCAACCAGCTGTCTGTTCTTAGCAGTCAAAGGAGCTGAGTATTTTCCAGTCTGAGTGTAGGGCTAGAGGTATTAAGAAACAGAAATTCACCCTGAGGGTTAAGGGATGTTTCTCAGTAATAGAGCATCTGTTTAGCATGTATAAAGCCTTGGTTCAATCCCCAGTCCCCCACCACCACCACCCACACAAAGAAGCACATAAAATTCACCTTGCAGGGACACAAAGGTAAATCCACACAGGACTCCTGTGGATTAGAATGTGCTATGTTGTGTACTCTAAAATTCATGTTGACACTTAACCACCAATATGATTGCATTAGAAGGTGTAGGTTTTTGGGATGTGACTAGAATTCCATGCAGTCATACAAGTAAAGCCCTCATTACAGAATTAGTGCCCTTCCATAAAAGGACCTAGAGACTTCCTCCTCTCTTCTTTGTGCCATGCAAAATCACAGAAAAACAAATCAGCTGTCTTTGGAAACAGGCCTTCTTCAGTCACCAAATATGCCAGCACTTTGATCTTAGACCTGGTCCATATCAAGAAGCATGAAAATAAATTTCTGTTGTTTATAAGTCATGGAGTTAATATTGTTAATAGTTGCCCATATTAATTAAGATAGCATGAAATTATGGAAGTGTTTAAAAAGGAGTTCCTTTCTTATTCAGTCTCTCTCTTCTCTCCTCTTTCCTGTTTCTTCTTATATGACTGTTGTTCTATACTCTTGTTTTGCCTTAGACACAGGCCTCATTTCATTGTTTAAAACACAACTATCCTTTTCCTATGCTTGGGAAATTTTTTTAATTATTTCTATAAATAGCCTTTGTATTTCATGTGTGTTTATCCCTGCTTCTTCACTCACATCTTTTATTCTTAAGTTATAGATCCTCTTGTCATCTTCTAGCCTTTGTATTGTTATTTCCCTCCTGGTTCTTGTTATTTTTAAGAGATCTTTCCTTTCACTATCACACACTGCAAACCTGTCTTCAAGGTTTGATAGTCTATCTATAGTTTCTTTCAAGCAGTTTTTCAAGCTTTCAATGGAGTTTTTAATTTCCTGATATTCTCTTTGAATTTGTTTCATGTATTCTAGGGTTTTTTTATACTCTTCATCAAAGGTTTTTCTCCTTTTTCTATGTCCCTCCATTTTTCCATCTGTGTCTTCTTGAGAGGTAATTAGCATTTCTTTTATTATTTTTCTTATATTTTCTTTTACTTGTAGTAGAATTTCTGTCTTTAGTTCTTTTATAATATCACAAAGATAATTCTTTATGTCAGATGCTGCTTTTTCAGACACTGCAGGTGTTGAACCCCCAATATCTTCTGTGTTTACCTCCCTCAGGCCAGTAGTGTTTGTGCTGGGGGCTGGAGATTTCCTTTTGTTTCTTTCTCTTGTCATGTTTCTGGTTTCCTCCAGATGAGTGGATAATGGGGTTCCCTGGCACTTACTGTATTAGTTATATTTTCTCTGAAGTGTGCTGGCTAGGGATTACTGTCCTCCCCAGTCTGCTGGTGACCACTGAGGTACAAGCAGGGGTGGAGCAGGCTGGACCCTCCCTTCTGAGCTGGTTGACCACTGGGAGTCTTCACCACCTTAGTGTGTGCCACTTGGATGGGGCCAGTTAGGTATAGTTTCAGGGAGACCTTGTCTTTTGCTATTGGATCGTGCACAGAGGCAGGACTCAATCCCAGCAATTCTCACCAATGTGCTCCGTACTAGGAGTGGCTGACTGAAGCCACTGCAGTTCTGGCTCTGGGTTTACCCTGCCTGACTCCAAAATGCAGCCTGGCTCCCTCACCCACTCCTGCCAGAGGACTGATTGCTGTGCACTCACTGTGAGCTGGTATGGATCTCCAAGCTATATCTCCAAGCCAAGTGCTGCTCCCCGTTCTGCCACTCCCCTGCATGATGGCTTCCTCCTGCTGAGGACCTCAGGCTCACCAACCCTGACCTCACCACAACCACACATCTCCAGATTTGAGCAGTGCTTCATACACAATGGGACTGGCTCCAGTGAAAGCAAGTCTGGTTACAGCCTTCCATCCACAATTTTTGTTTCTTTTTTTTTTTCTTTTTTTTCTTTCCCTTTAGCTTTTTCCTGGGTTGAGGGGATCCATCTCCCTCCATCTGGTCTTCTCTGGGATGCTTTATTCCAGCATCTGAGCTGTTTCTCTCAGAGAGGATCCCTATTTTGCTGCTTACTGATCTGCCATCTTCCACATATGAGACATACAGAACTCCAGCCAGTTACAACCAAAACAGATCTACACTCAGACATATAATAATCAAGATCCCAGAAATTCAACACAAGAACAGAATATTAAAAGCTGTCAGAGAAAAGAAACAGATCACCTATTAAAAAAAAACATTAGAATCACGACAGACTTATTAATGCAAACCACCAAATCAAGAAGAGCATGGAATGAAGTATTCCAAGTCCTGAAAGAAAATAACCTCAAATCCAGATTGATGTACCCTGCAAAACTATCTCTCAAAATTAGTGGAGAAACAAGATGCTTCCATGACAAAGAGGAACTGGTGGAGTTCATGACCACCAAACCAACCCTACAAAAAATACCAGACATTCTAGATAGAGACAGAAAAAAGAAGACCATGGTTTCAAGAACAGTAACAGAGGGGACTCACTGAACAGAGCAGACAGTGGAGTGTAGGGGAAAAGTAGACAACCAACAGCAGAAAAATAGCATGGCAGAGATGAGGCAGAGAAGATTGGCCATACTCACTAACATGGATAGCCTTGAATCACTAATAAAAAGAAACACAGAGTGAATCAGGAGATGGGGTCCATCAAGATACTCTCTATAAGAAATATATTTATTTCTGAAAGAAGGTTTATGGACTGAAAGTCAAAAATGAGAAAATAATGCACTATGTGACAGGGAACCAGAAAAAAGTGGGGGTAGCTCACCCATCAGCTACAGATTGGTTTGAAAGACATAACACTTTTATACAACTGAGAACTACTCAGCTATAAGGAAGGAAAACCTTGAGACTCTTACAGGTAAATGGATACAACCTGAGACCAAGCTCAGGGGTAAAAAGGTTCAGAATCACTTTGGGAAATAGAGGGTTGCCTCCCTAATCTAAAAACTAAAGGAGTTAGTGAGATAGAAAATGTACACTGCACCCTGGGAAAGTAAAAGAGGAGGAATTGTCTGAATAGAGAAGGCAGAGGACATTGTTAATCTTGTGTTATAACTTGAAACCGATATTGATTTCATCACTCTATTTAGCTATATTCTGTTCCAGTTTGTCTACTTTTACTAGATTTGAGGGCATAGACAGCTATTCCAAAGATAGCAGGATATGCTACAGTAACCATTTTAATATCCTGTTAACTTAATCTGAAACTCTGTATTGCTTTCACTACCTTGATTTGACTGATTTTATTTGAATCTGTCTTGTCCAATCACCATCTTGTCTTGACTGGTTTTATTTGAATCTGTTATATTTAATAGTATCAAATCTGAGATTATAGGCAATACTCTGAAGACAATAAGATTCACCATGATATCCATTCTTGTTTGACTATTATCCTCTTTTGAAGTCCTATAATGTCCTCAGTGTTTTGTTTTTATTAATTTTGCTCTGTACTGCTATGTTCAATTTTATTGTACCTGATGATATGGGAAATCCTATTGAAGATAACAAGAGACATCATGGTAACCATTGTAGATCACCTTGTATTGTGGTTTTAAATTATGTACTATGTACATCCTTTTGTTTTGAATGACTCCATTTTGTTTTGCTTTGTTTTTATTTTTTGATTTTATTCTTTCAAAAATAAAAAAACCTCAGCTATCATCCATTTAGTAATAGTATCACAGACTACTCCATATCTATTCATTCTTTCCCCCTGTGTTTAAAATCCTCTCCTTCCTTCTCATTTGCCAGCACATCTGATTTGGTTAAGATCCTACTGATCCATACTGGGAACGTTACTAATGGCAAGGACTTAGCAAGTCAGCTCATTAGCTTCCCTCTGCTCACTGATGTTGATTCAAAGCCAGGCTTATAGTCAAATCAGAGCCAATATGATCATCTATGTTACTTTCTTGTCATTGGGACATAATAACTGACAACAACAAATCAAAGGAGGGAAAGCTTATTTTGGTCTACAATTTGCAGAGGTTTCAGTCCACAGTCACCTGGCTTCAAGGAAGGGTGGCACAGCAGAGGAACGTAACAATAGAGGGCTGCTCATGGCATGGTAGCAAGGAAGCAGAGAGCAAGAAAAGATTATCAGGGGAGGGAAACAAATTCTACCAGGCCATGCCTCCAGTGACCCACATCCTCACCTCAAATTGGCTTTAAAGCCTGATAATCCAGTCACCTTCTAAAAGCCTTCTATGAGCACTTTTGTGGGGGAATTTTAATCAGAAAGATAGTCCCCCCTTTTACTATGAAGTTTCACAATAGGAGATGTAGATTTGGGAGCTTCTAGACTCAACTTGCAACTCAAAGATAAATTGTGTCTGAGAGTAAATTGAGCTTTTTCATTGGAGTAGGGCAGAGCTTAGCAGAGAAGACAGAAATAGATTGTATGATATTATTTGACCCCAGCATATCAAGTGATGGCTGATACCTATATTATCTTGGCTTTCACAATTGCCTGAACCTGTAAATATCCTTTTTGCATGTAAATTAATTTGGCTTTAATTTCCTGACACTGCTGATAGAAAGAAGAACTACTAACATTTATGTCTTTCTTTGGAAACACCATGGCCCCAGTTCTGCACTGAGTCTATATGACTCTCCACTATAATCACCACCATAAGACTGCTGTTTTTCATGTTTCATATTTTCCAAAGAGACTTTGATTAAATCACACTCCTTAAGGAATGAATCACCTACTCCACTCCAGTCTAGCCAGTTATACCCAATAGGTCACAAAATATAAACACAGTCACCCTCTAGCATGAACTGTGTGAGAAAGACAACACCAAAAGAGTCTAAATCAAGACTTCTACATCCTTCCTGGATTCACTCAGTAGCATGGAAAGTTGAAGAGAAGTTTTGACTTCTCAGGTACCTGTTATTAGGCTATGGATGCCTCAACCTCAGCTCCAGTCATCCCAGGGCTCAGTGTCCTGTCTGTCCCAGGGCCAACATGGGACACTTGCCAGGCCTTGAGTCACCCTCCACAAAACTCTCACTGTGCTGAGAGAATGTATCTAATTCTCTCTGCTTAGAAGCTGCATGTGTCTGAAGAAACTATGCCTGGGGCATCTTTCAACCTGATGCTGACAAATTCCAACTCCAAGACATGACTGGTTGACATGTGAATTCTGGTTATTTCTCCTGAAACTCTGGCTAGGAATGAGAAAATGGAATATTTTAAAGTTCCCCTAAGTCAAAAGTGTCTTCCTTAATCACGAACAGTGTGTTCTAAAGCAAGCTCCACAAGATCTCTAAGCTTCAGCCTCTTCATCTTCAGAGGGGAGATGGTATCTTTTCTCTGTTTACCTCAAAATGAAGCGAATCTCCTGAGGATCATCCTGCCTGATTCTCTTTGCTGTCAGAAGATGGACTCTGAAACATGCCTCTAAAGAATCAGAGCATGCATACATGGACTGCATTGGTTGTATGGATCTTGCCTGAATAGATGCTATTCATGACCTGCCTTGTAGCTCTCGGCCCACCTGGACTGTCAGTTGCGAGCAGGCTCATAACTTCCTACTCCAACCTCCAACAAAAAGGCAAAGACCCCTCTTTTGTGTCCATCTTCTCCTACATTGTGCACTATATAATTAGTCTAGCACAAACAAGGGTGTCAGTATCAACAGTGGCTGGTAGGATCAGTGTACCGTTATCCTGCTGGCCTGAAACTCAATAGGATGATGTGGACTTGGCTTCTTGGCAGTAGACTGAAGGACTGGCCCCAGGGTCCTAAGCAGCAACCTGCTCCTGAACACAAAACCCAAACAAAACCATCACCCTAGAGCACATTCCTAAACATCCTGTCCAGAGCCCAGATTTAAACTCATTCCTGGAATTAAATAAATGTTATCAGATTCATGGGTATCATCGCAGAGATATTTTATGCATTGATAACCAAAGGCAGATATAAAACACACATAAACGAGCTTCTTTCTTTTATACCAAGACAATGGAGTTCTGCTTCCATCCATACATATTTCTCCTCCATTCTCACCTTCTAACTTTCTATCAGTTTGCACCAACCTCCAGTGAAAGTGTCACGAAAAGGAAGATAAATGGGACAAACATGACTAGGGAATTAACCCACAGATGGGAAACTTCTGAGTGGAAGCTAGCCAGGAGGATCACACAGAGTCCACAAAGAGCTGAAAGCCAGAGGGAAGGGGTCCATTCAAAGAATTGCCAGTGACCTGTTTGAATGTAGACTTAAATGTGAGGGTATGATTGGCAACAGTGATTCTCAGAGATGACTGGAGCCTTTGCAGTCTTTCTCATCCTAGTTTGCTTTTCTCTTCTACCACATTTTTCATTCCAGCACATGTGTTTAGCATTGGACCTTTTCCAACTAGGACTTGTATGTTAGAATTTTGGCCCTTTTCACACATTGATCCCTGTCTTAGTTACTTTTCTTGTTGATAAGATAAAATACTCAACATTCAAAGTTAAAGGAGGAAATGTTTATTTAGTTCACAGTTCCTTGAGGTTTCAGTTCATAATCTGCTGACTCAAAGGCAAGTTGGCACAGGGCAGGGGACAACTGATCATGGTGGCAGAAGACAGCAACAGTCACAAGGAAGAGACATATGTCTTTCAGTCCCTTATAGTTATGCAGGCTACCCACCCTAGAAAGGTGTAGCACTCCTGTCCTTAATCCTAGCCAGAACTATGACAAACCAATCAGGAGACTGATTTACTAGTCACACACTCTTAATCACACCATCACATAGTCTAGATTCAGCACCCCCATTATTGCTTTAGGAGCTTGTCTAAATGCAAACCATAGCCATCTCTTTTCTCTTGTAAAACCCAAGTTTACTTGGGAAAAAACCTTCCAAATCCGGCATAACTTACATGTCATTGTAAGACTCTTTCTGGTCTCCAAAGCAGTTATCCTCTACATAGATCTTCCATCCCAAATCCACCATGTCAAGTGTGTCACCCCTTCGAAGTTCATTTAAAGACCTAAGGATCTCTTGTATCTTTTACCCATTTTCCTCCAGTGCTTATATCTTACATTTTTATACCACAAAATCAACACCAGCACTGTGACACTGGCACACATGTACACAAAGATTTCTATCATTTGGTCACAAGTATAGATTGCTGCAACCAACACGCACAAGACAAAATAATCCCATCACCACAGCTCCCTCATCCAGCCCTTGATCTCAGCCACCACTCTAATGCTGCATAGTCACTCATCTGTTCTCCAATTCGGTGTGGACATTTCAAGGTTGCTGTGAAATGGAACAACACAGTGTCTGCTAGCATTTGGGCTGTGAATGTCCCCAAAGGTTTATATGCTGAAGAGTTTGACCTTTGGGAGGGGGTAGAATTTTTGAAAGGCAAAGCCTACTATAAAGTCTTCAGTGGGGATTGTGAGACTCCCTTCCTCAGAGGGGATTGTGAGACTCCCCTCTTTTTCCTCTTTTATTCCCTGGTTTATGCTGAGGTAAGTGGTTTTCTTTCATCACATGCTCCCCCGCTACCATGATGCACTACTGCTCCTTAAGCCAGTCATGGACTGGAACCTCCAAAACTATCAACTGAAATAAACCTTTCTTCTTTAAAAATGGACCATCTTGGGTATTTTATTATAGTGAAAGAAAGCTCACTAATACATTTAGTGACCTTAGGATGTTGGCTTTCTTCTCTCAGCATAATACCTTGAGATCCATCTAAGTTACTGCATGTATCCATAGCTCATTTATTTTTATTGCTGTGCAGCATTCTTTAGAACATTTGTTCCACAGTTGATTTACCCATTCATATATAGAAGATATTTCTTTATCTCATTTTTATCTAGTACAAATATAGTTACTATAAACAGTCAAGTATAGCTTTTGTGTTAATGTAGGGATAATGGCTAGGAGCACAATTCCTAGATTGTAGAATAAGGATATTAAGTTTTTTAAACAAAGCACAGCCAAATTGTTTACCAGAGTGGTTGGACAATTTTACATTTTCACCAGCA
>PVLA01011662.1:0-51111 GCA_004027455.1 Hydrochoerus hydrochaeris
ACCATATATTATCCCATAAAACATTCTTAAGTAAATGCAAAGGTATTGAAATCATACCATGCATAATATCTGACCATAGTGCACTGAAATTGGAAATTAATGGCAAAAGAAATGGTAAAACCTGCATAAATACATGGAAATTAAATAACAGCCTTTTGAACAACCAGTGGGCTACAGATGAAATTAAAGAAGAAATAAAACAATACCTACAACTCAATGAAAATGTAGAAACAACATACGGTAATCTGTGGGATGCAATGAAAGCGGTCTTAAGAGGCAAATATATAGCAATAATATGTCATATCAAGAAAACAGAATGAGCACAAATAAACAACCTAATGCTCAATCTCAAGCTTCTAGAAAAAGAAAAGCAAGCTAAACCCAAAGCTCATAGAAGAGAGGAAATTATAAAGATTAGAGCAGAAATCAATGCAATTGAAACTAAAGAAACAATACAAAGAATTAATGAATCAAAAAGCTGGTTTTTTGAGAGAATCAACAAAATTGACAAACCCCTAGCTAGCCTTATCAAGAGAAAGAAAGAAAAAAACAAATTCATGAAATAAGAACTGAAAAGGGAGAAATTACTACAGATCCCATGGAAATTCAAAAGATCATGAATACCTACTTTGAAAATCTCTACTCACATAGAGTGGAAAACACAGAGGAAATGGACAGATTTCTAGAAACATATGAACTACCAAAGCTCAACCAAAAAGATATAGTAATTTTGAACAACCCAGTATCAGCTATTGAAATTGAAAATGTGATTAAAAACTTACCAACAAATCAAGGTCCAGGTCCTGATGGATTCACAGCTGAATTCTACAAGAAATTTAGAAAAGATTTGATGCCAGTACTCCTTAAGCTCTTCAATGAAATTGAGAAAAAAGTAATCCTCCCTAAATCATTCCTGGAGGCAAGTATTACTCTGATACCAAAACCAGAGAAAGTTCCAACCAAAAAAGAGAACTATAGGCTAATCTCACCAATGAACATTGATGCAAAGATTCTCAGCAAAATACTGGCAAATAGAATGCAGCAAATCATCAAGAAGATTATACATCATGACCAAGTGGTGTTCATTCCAGGAATGCAGGGATGGTTTAACATACACTAATCAATAAATGTAATACACCACATCAACAGAGCCAAAAACAAAAACCACATGGTCATGTCAATAGATGCAGAAAAAGCTTTCGACATAGTCCAACATATGTTCATGATAAAAACCCTCCAGAAACTCAGAATACAAGGCATCTATCTCAAATTTATAAAAACCATCTATGACAAACCAACAGCCAATATTATACTAAATGGACAAAAACTGAAAGCTTTCACTTTAAAATCAGGAACAAGACAAGGATGTCCACTCTCACCACTCCTTTTCAACATAGTTCTGAAAACACTAGCCAGGACAATTAGACAAGAGAGAGAAATAAAAGGAGTAAAGATAGGAAAGGAACAAGTTAAATTATGACTGTTTGAAGATGACATGATACTCTATATAGAAGACCCAAAAAACTCCATTAAAAGACTGCTAAAGGTAATAAACAAGTTCAGTAGTGTAGCTGGATACAAAGTCAATGCTCAAAAATCAATAGCATTCCTGTACACAAACAAAAAACTCACTGAGAGAGAAATTATGGAAATATCGCCCTTTACAATAACATCTAAAAAAATGAAATACTTAGGAATCAACCTAACTAAAAATGTAAAAGACCTATATGCTGAAAATTATGCTACGCTGAAAAAGGATATTGATGAGGATATTATAAAATAGAAGGATATTCCTTGCTCTTGGTTAGGAAGAACCAACACTGTGAAAATGGCTATACTTCCAAAACTGTTATACACATTTAATGCAATCCCAATCAAAATACCATTGACATACCTCGCAGATCTAGAGAAAACACTCCTAAAATTCATTTGGAAACAGAAGAAACCTGGAATAGCAAAGGCAATTCTAGGCAACAAAAGCAAGGCAGGAGGCATCTCAATTCCTGACTTGAAATAGTACTATAAATCCACAGTGATAAAATCAGCTTGGTACTGGCAAAGAAATAGACCTGAGGATCAATGGAACAGACTGGAAGATGCAAGCACAACTACAAAGATACTCAGCCACCTGATATTTGACAAAGGGGCTAAATATGTCCACTGGAAGAAGGATAGTCTCTTTAAGAAATGGTGTTGGAAAAATTGGCTCTCCACATGCTGAAGACTGAAACTAGATCCATGCATATCACCATGCACAAAACTAAAGTCTAAATGGATCAAAGACCTCAATATTAAAACAGAAACACTAAATCTACTGGAAGACAAGGTAGGTAGAAGTCTTGGAGACATAGGGGCAGGCAGAGAATTCATGAACCAAATGCAAACTGCACGGGAAACACTTCAAAGAATCGACAAATGGGATCTCACATTATTGAAAAGTTTCTGCACTTCAAAGGAAATCACCCACAGAGTGAAAAGAAAACCAACAGGGTGGGAAAGAATTTTAACTAGCAACCCCTCAGACAAAGGACTTGTGTCCAGAATATATAAAGAATTGAAAAACATCAAGCCCCCCAAATTCAAAGACCCTCTCCAAAAATGGGCACCTGAGATGAACACACAATTCTCAGAGAAAGATATACAAATGACAAATAAATACATGAAGAAATGTTCACCATCACTGGTCATTCGAGAAATGCAAATTAAAACAGCATTGAGATTCCACCTTACCCCGAAAAGAATAGCTGCCATCCAGAAATCAACTGATAACAAATGTTGGCATGGCTGCAGGGAAAAAGGAACACTGCTCCACTGTTGGTGGGAGTGTAGACTGGTGCAGCCACTATGAAAATTAGCATGGAGATTTCTCAGAAGCCTAGGATTGGAAGCTCCATTCAATCCAGCTATTCCCCTCCTGGGTATTTTCCCAGAAGAACTGAAAAGTTCATATCACAGTGATATATGTGCACCCATGTTCATAGCTGCACAATTGGTGATAGCTAAATCCTGGAAACAACCAAGATGCCCATCAACTGCAGAGTGGATGAAAAAGATGTGGCTTTTTTATACAATGGAATATTACTCAGCTATAAAAAAGGATGATCTTGAGGCCTTTATAGGCAAATGGAGACAACTTGAGACTATCCTCATTAGTGAAATAAATAAGAATCATATTTATAAATATCATATTGTGTCTCTAGTGTAAAAAGTAAATAAGAACTACAAATGTAGTAAAACCAAAATGTGCAATTGCTATCATAAAAAAGAGAGGAAAAGAAAGTACTCTAAGGGATATAACTGCAGGTAAGTTTGAGTGTGTAAAATAGATGACCATATTGCTGAATCTTTGTGGGATATTTGAGCAAAACTCTTTGTAGTCTGACTGTTTGAATATTTACTCTGTACCCTTTAACTATGTAACTTGAACAACTACATCCAGGGTGACAGTATGTAATTTATAAATTACTGATTTCTTAGTGAGGCTTTTTCTCATTCTCCTTTTTCTTCCTTTCTTCTAGAATTCTGTATTGTTGCTACCCTTTTTTTCTGTTTTGTTTTGTTTTTCTTCTCCTTAAATAAAATTTTTAAAATGTATAATTGCTACTGTAAAAAAAGAGGAAATAGGAAGTGCTATAAAAGATATAGCCGCATGTATGTTTAGATGTGTGGGATTGATGACCATATTTCTAGGTTCTTGTTGGATTGTTGAACAGATCTGTTTGCACTCTCACTGCTTTAGTGTCCACTTTGTGTGTTTTAATTCTGTAACTTGAATAACTATTTCTAAAAGAATAATATGTAATGTATCAACTAGTGATTTCTTACTGTTTATCTTCTTTTCTTGAAATTCTGTAATATTTCCACCATTTTCCTGTTTTTTTCCCTTTAATTAAAAAATGTATAATTGCTATTGTAAAAAGGAGAAAATAGGAAGTGCCATAAAAGATATAACTGCATGTATATTTATGTGTGTAGGATTGTTACCCATATTTCTTAGTTCTTGTTTGATTGTTGAACAGATCTGTTTGCAGTCTTACTGCTTGAGTGTCCATTTTGTGTGCTTTAATTTTGTAACTTGAACAACTATTTTTAAAAAAGAAATATGTAATTTATCAGCCAGTGATTTCTTACTGTTTATGGTTTTTTTTTGAAATTCTGTAATATTTCTCTCCTTTTTCTGTTTTATCCCTTTAAATAAAAAAAAAAGAATCATGAAGCATGTTCTATGTAATCTTTCATATCTATCCTTAGGTAAAAAAATTTATTATAAGACATGCAATGGTGATGTCTTTGCTGTACTACAAGCAGTTAGCTAATAAGTACTTAATTAGAATTAAATAAAATTTTTAAAATTCCTGAGTACAATTTGCTTACTGAGTTGTTGTTACATCATTGATAATATAAATTCTAGTGGATAAAATATATAAAAGTGCTAGAAAATGAAATATATCACATTTCTTTAAATGCATTAGAACATTTATTATAAAACACAGAGATATACAAAGTCTCTTACCATGTTAGTTAATTCATAATTCTGAAGGATTTTCAGATAACTGTTCCTAAAGTCTGGGAAACAGTATGATGAGTAAAAGAAGATCAGAAATGAAAGCCAGAGTTCAGGGTAGTGCTCTCGGTTTCATCAAATACTTTTGATGTTATTTTGAGAGCAATGAAATCATCTGTGCAAAAATTATGTTTAGTAAACATACCTGCCCCTTTTACAAGGATGATTTGAGAAAACACAGACTTGAAAGTTATTTTTTAATTGTGAAATAGCATGCAAGTACAGAGCACTGAGCATAATAAATAAAAAGCTGAGTTCAGTCACTTACTTTGTTTTTCAGTACTGAAAATTGAACCCAAGGTATTTACACTGAGCTACATCCCCAGACCTTCTCATTATTTTTTTAAATTTTGAACCAGGTTCTGGTTAAGTTCTTAAGTTTTCCAGGCTGTGTTCAAATTCATGATCCTCCTGCCTCAGTTTCACTGAGTGCTGGGATCAAAGACATACACTAGCTTAATATTTTAAATATGTCAATGATGATTAAACAATTCATATTTTTTATATTCAAATTTGAATGTATATTTAATAATTGCAATTACAGTAACATCCTCAAAAAGTTCTTAGGAAAATAATGAATTACTTACATAATAAAAAGAAGTATACCCATAAATTAATGCTGTGAAATAATTATTTTGCCTATTAAAAAAAACATCCAAATAAAAGATAAAAAATTATATGAGTAATAAATGCATTTTGGGTGTCTAACCATTTATTCAAGTTGAAAATTTTGGCATATGGAAATTATCTGAAGTTATAAATTCTAAGCTATTTCTTTAAAGGAAAGGATATATTATTTGTACATCATTAATCACATAAATCTTTCTGAGCTATAGAAAAGAGACTCTGATAAAGGAGCAAAACACATAAGCTACTGGAAAGATGTCATTTAGATATCTTTTTAAAAGACCTTATGTGTTAAAGAATATATTAAGACTAAAATAGAAAGACATTATTATTTCTGTTATGTGAGTGACCTTCAATTCACATGTAGCTTGCTTCTTTAGATTTCAGGATTCTTGATCTATGTAAATGTCACATTAATGTGATAGGAAATATATACAAATAATAACACAGTTTTAACCAACTATTTCTATCTCTGTCATTTATATACATGAGCTTATTTATCCTAGAGAAAAATATTTTAAAAGAAAACTACAATTTTATAACAGAAAATTATTAAGTAAATTAAACCCTTCATATTTCAATACTCTTTTGTCATTAGAAAACATTGGTATTCAGATTGATACTTTTCCTAATTGTAAGAAGCATATATGAAAAAAGAAGCATATATGATATGTTTTGGGAACCCAGAAGAAAAAAGTAATTGTTCTGCCTGAAGAAATCAGACAAGCTTCATAAAAGTGGGTATATTTAAACTCAATTCTGAAATATGAATTCACTCCACCAGGAGGGAAAGAAACCTAGAGAATTGCAGGCATAGAGAAAAATGTTTATATGCAAAACTGTGACAGCAAAGGAAAGCATAATATATACATGGGGAATGCTGAGCACTTGGTTTCTCTGGAGAAAAGGGGATACAAAAGCTATTGAGGGAAGAATTAAAATAAGTCTTCAAACATAGCTTCAAATTTGACTGCAAATTGCCTTGATCTTTATCATGTGAAAGTTGAATTCATTTTCAGAAGATGGAACTCAGAATTGTGTTTTTTTAAAGCACAAAGCATTTGCTAGCATATCTGTAAACTACAAAGAAACTACATAGAAAATATAAATAATTTGATTTTTCTTTTTCATCTGTAGCTCGTAATCAGTTGTGAATATGAAAATGTTTCTTGAAGTATCCAAGATGCTTAGGGTTTGGTACAATTGGAAAAAGAATTGTTTTCGATAGATATTTGATTATTGGATCAACAAGAACTAGAAAGGACAATTCAGATGTTGTACTATGGTTGTTTTTTAGTTAATGAGTCCCTTTGATATGTCAAGCCTTTTGCATGAATAATAATGAAGTATTGATTTAATTGCCAAGAAAGCACTCAGGGATATTTTTCCTGCTTTGCATATGATCAGACTGAATACACAAGCAATTTGGTACATTTTCTCTGTATCTCACTGATGATAATTTGAGGGATAGAAATTTTGCCTGCCTCCAAAATCACAAAACTTGGCTATTCAACTTCTAATCACTTACTTCAATGATAATTGTTATGATTTCCATTGCTATAGTTTCTTTCTAATTGGTCTTGTGGTTTCTCTGTTCAGCATAATAGCTCTCAGAGAGGATTGACAGAAGGGTGAGTTAGGATCAACTTTGTATCAAGTGAGAAACAATGAGAAGATGAAAGCAAAATACATGAAACAAAGAAATCTATTGCTGGTCCAAGAGAGGATAGACATGCTGATGGGAGGCTGACAAGAAATCTGGATGGCAAGGAGTTAACCAGTAGATGGGAAGCAAGCCAGGGCATCCCTCAAGAGAGACCTTTATTAAGGTCCATTTGCATTATCTCTTAGGTTCTACCTGGTGATGTGGATTGGTTGGTTTAAAGAAAATATACATGAAGGGGAGAGTTTATTTATGTTGTTCATTGGATTTTACAATGGCCATCAGCTGTGAAATGTGTCAGGTCTTCAGTCAGTAAGAGCAGCATTAAATGGAGTACATATATATATATATATATATATATACTTCAGACAACCACAGAGCAAGCTGAAAGTTTCTCTAAGCAAAAATTGAAAGAGTAGAACTGGGTTTCAGACAACTTAGCTCAGTGCCAAAAATGTATGTAAGGGCAGCAACTATATCAAGCAAATTGATCACACTGATATAAATGCAATAACTCATGTACTTTTATAGATGAAATAAATTGATAGGTACAATGGTAAAAAATTAAACCAAAGCTAACAAATCAGTAATAAAATTAGGATCAGAAATTTTGTTTATAAACCAGGAAATTGAGCCAATTCAGCAAGAAGTAAACAATTTGGAAATATATTTCCATGTTATGGCTGCAGATTCAGCAAATTATTTACACAAGTTCAATATTTTTTAAAAAAAACTCTTCACATTAGAATGCAAGTTCTTTGTTCAATGCTAATTAGAGGACTCAACACTTAAGATACTCAGGAGCTCTAGTGAATGTAGGTAGAGAGGGAATTCATTTCAAATGCTGGAATTCATGAAAAAGAATAAATAGTATGTAGATGCTACTAACCCTCTACAATTTCTGAGGCTGTCAGCACTCCAAACTCACATCAACTTTTCAGATCAAACTGAGCAAATATAGTTTCCCTATCCATTTTGAAAATTCACTCTAAATGTTTAAGAGGTAGCGTATTCAACTAACTGTTGTAATTTTCTAATCCCTTTAGAATATATCCTCCTCTAAAAGAAAACATATGAATAGCTACATAAAAGAAATGACATTTGGACTTATTACAATACTTGGTAATTTATTAGACATATCAACTATTTGGTACCAAAGTCATATAGTTTAATCTTTCATAATATGTCATGTCTTTATCATCTGATGAATGATTTTATATCTGATTGTTTTCCCTGTAAAATATCATTTTCCTAACATAATGTTTTGAGCTCTTATTTTTCTATTGTGAAAATGAAAGCCTAAATGTAATTCCTACTACAAAACAATGTTAAGATTTCTGTATAACCCAATATGTTGCAAACTGTTAACAAAAACAAAACTACAGAATTAGCCTAGGTGACCATCAATGAATGAAAAGACAAATAAAATGTGGTATGTATATATGGTGGTTTTACTTAGCCATAAAGAAGAGTGAATGACTCTGAAGAACATATAAAGGACTCAAAAAGTCAGACCTCCCAAATTTAGAGATCCAATCCCAAATTGGGCCTCTGAGCTGAAGATGAAGAAATATAAACTCATATTATATTTCTTCTCAGATGAAGAAATATAAACAGCAAACAAAAACATGAAGAATGTTCAATATCACTGGTCAGTCAAGAGATGCAAATTAAAACAACACAGATTCCATCTTCTCCTGGAAAGAACATTTATTATAAAGAAATAAACCAACAACAAATACCGTAAGGATTGTGGAGGAAAATGAACCCTTCTCCACTCTTTGTGGGAGTGTAGACTAGTGCAACCACTGTGGAAGTCAGTGCAGAGATTTTTCAAAAAAACTGAAGTTACAGGTCCTATTTAGCTCAGCTATTCTTCTTCTGGATATTTTCCCATAATAATTACACACATATATCACAAGGATATATGTGCTCTTATGTTAAAAACAGTACAATTTGTAATAGTAAAATCTTGGAAACAACCCAAATGCCCATCAACCAAGGAATCAATAAAAAAAGATGTAATATTTTATACAGTGGAGGACTACTCAGCTATATAAAGGCATAAACTTGAGACTTTAATAGGTAAATGCATACAACTTGAATTCATATACATAAGAGAAATATATCAAACTCATGTGTAAGCATATGTGTAAGCACTGTGTTGTCTCCCTAATGTGAGAAATAGAAACAGCTCCTGAAAGAGTAAAAATGATGTTATTAATGTATATTAATTTTGCAAATAATGTCATGTTAGGCTTCCTAAGTTTTCTTCCTCTTCAAAATTGTTTTCATGATTTCAAGTCTTTTGGCTTTTCATGGAAAATTGCTTTC
This sequence comes from Hydrochoerus hydrochaeris, assembly GCA_004027455.1. NCBI lineage: Eukaryota > Metazoa > Chordata > Mammalia > Rodentia > Hydrochaeridae > Hydrochoerus > Hydrochoerus hydrochaeris. Next base: position 9,189 of record PVLA01011662.1, read on the forward strand.
TTCACATGTTTCCCCTTAAACTGTTTCCTAAAAATTTTAATGTCTCTGTAATGTTTTCTAGTTTTCCATATATGGGTCTTATACATTTTGTGATGAGATTTTTTTCACTATTTTATAATTTAAAATGCTTGAAACCAATGTGTTTTGTTTTCATTTGTGACCATGAAGTAGAATTATAGTTGGTTTTCAATAAACACTTTTTTAAAAAGAAGAAGAATGAATATCATTTGAAGGAAAATCTATGGAACCGGAAAATATCATGTTAACTGGAATTAACCAGACATAGAAAGATAAGCACTGAATGTTGACCCTCAAAAGGAAGAAGAAATAAAACAATGAAATGATCAGCAAATAAAAGATGCACAATTAGGCAAGGGGAAAAAGATGGAGGAGGAGGAAGAGAAGGAAGAGTAAGAAGGTGTAGTAGACAGGTGAAAACAATCAAAGCACAATATATGCATGTAAGGAAATGCCACAGTAAAGCCTGCTGTATCGGTCAGCTTTTCTGTTTCTGGTTCTAACACACTCAATTTAAAGGAGAACCAGTTTATTTTAGTTCATGGTGTCAGAGGTTTGAACCTACAGTCAGCTGGCTCCATGGAAGAAGCATCATGGGAGAAGTTCTTGGCGATGGAAACCTGCTCACCTTAACAGCAGCTAGGAAAGTCAGAGAGCAGGTAGATATAGATAGATGATAGATAGATAGATAGATAGATAGATAGATAGATAGATAGATAGATGATAGACAGACAGAGGGATAAAGAAAGAGGAGGGAAAAAATGGGGGAGAGGGAGAGAGGGAACCAAGGAAAGAGGGAGAGAGAGAGAGAGACTTCCAAGCACCTGCTCAATGGCTTTTTTCCTCTGGTCAAGTCCCACACCCTAACAGAAGTCATCATTTAATCCAGTGATGGCATCAGCACCCCAGGCTCTGACTTCTATGATCCCCATCTGTGAACATATAAACCTTTGGGGGAACATTTTTCCAACTAATCTGTAACATCTACTAATTTATATAATTAACGTAACTGAGCAATTGCACAAAAGAAAAAGTATGTTCTGCTAATTATCCAAATCTGGATACAAATTAATGCTTTTACTTTTTCTTTCTTGATGCTCTTCTCCCAGGAACAGATCTTTGAATTCTATGAAAGTTTCTTTCATTGTCTTAGTAATCAAAGAGAGATAATATGTGAAGAGCTTCAGTATTCAATATCCATGGAATATGGGCTTGGACTGAGTAGCTGACAATATTTTGAAGGCTTCAAATAACTTGCTTTGGCCTTAGATGGAGTATATAGAAGCAACATTAAGGTACCATAAGTTTCAGGTCACCTCCTGGTATGGGCATGTATGCAGCTCTGTGAAGTAGCCCAGTCCACTGGATGAAGGAGACAATTTTCTCTGTCTTAATAAAATTCCTTTTGAACACTCTCTTTAGATGTGCATGAATTACACTTATTTTCCAATATGGTTTTTATTCTGAATATAATATTTTGCCATTTATTCCCATTGGTGAAAAATGAGAAATATCTGTGAGCTGATACAATTGATAGAATTCTAATGAATGAACATTTAACTCTAGATTAAAAAAAAACTTGATGGTTCAGGTAGGGAAATGGCAAATGGTTCATACTTTGACAGGCTGTAATAGCATTGTAAAGAACCTGTTTCCCTTCTGTGTTTAACTTTGCTTTACTTTATAATTTTCCTATAAAAGTATGAAACTCCCCTTTCTCTCCTGCCCTTAATAATACATTCTCAGAAGGCTGCATGTGAGCCACTAAGACATTATAGAACAATTGAAGTTCAAACTTTAGGATTAACTTCTTAAATAGGTGGTTATAAGTGCTTATTGCTCAGGTGTGTGAGTTAAGATGTCAAAGTCAGATACACATTTCTCTCAATTAACATTGTAACATCTAAATCTACTGTTACCTACTGAGCCCCATACTGTTTATAAAGACACACATGATTTAAAGTTTCACTAACAAAAATTAGTGCATGAGAATGTTCATGTAGCAGGTGTTTACACCAATAGTTGCTTAAATGTTTAAAACTATTCAGGGAAATAATCTCAAGATACATATAAATTCAACATACTATTAACTAGAAAAACATTATCTTTTAAACTGTCAGCTGTATCTTATGAAAAAGCAAAAGCAAATGGAAGACTTGAGGGAATCAGAGGTCATGTGGAAAATCAGTAGGAATGAAGAAGAACCATTACAGGGCACCTCACACATGATGAGAACCACTTACTGTTGACTGCTGGGTCTACCTAACGGGGACTTTCAGGAAATCAGACAAAACTCAGCTGTTAAGTATCTCTTCCATACTTCCTCAGCATCATCTGAATACACTAAGAAAACCCACTGAGAAGAGAATATCTCATCAGGTACATAGCCCAGCTTTCACTTTTCACAATGTCAGTTGGACCATCACCCTAAGTCTTAAGTCTGGAGCCCAAAACACATTAAAGAACCATAAAAAACAAGCAAAACTGAAGAGAAATATCTTTAAGTTATCTTTAGTACCTGTAAATACAACATATCTCTTGTTTACATCTTTTCAGCTGAACTTCTCCATAGGTAATCATGTATTAGTATTAGTACTTGGCTAGCTGACAAAATCTGTTGGTAGTTTAGTGAGGATATTGTTAGGTTAAATGTTCCTCCCATTGTCACAACAACTCACCTCTTTTAACTTCTGTAATGACCAAAACTGTTAATCATGTCCTCTCTGGAACTCAAATGAACACTAGCAGTGATCATGTCACCCAGCATCATAACTACAGGCAAGCAATGTCCCCAGTTTCTATCCTGATTCTTCTCTATCTAAAGGGCTGTAACATAATGAGTGAGCCAGGGCTTTGTAAAGGCCACATTTTGAACCTCAGCGCTACTGTTTTGAATTATATGACAATATTAAAATTGTTAGAGTAAAAACAACTTCAGCTGAGAAGCAAACATTAATATTTATAGGTAGTGTAGCCTCCAGGGGTTCCTGACTATGCTCACACATAAGCACAAAGAGAGAACTGCAGGGGTTTTGTTTTGCATGTGTTATCTCTAGAATTTCTGTTCTCTAAGGGAATATGAATGAAATATCAAAAATGACAATTCAAGGTTCACATAGTAAGATTAATTTTTACCAGTTGTTCAGAGATTTCTCCTAGTGGCATGAACATGAAAATCACAGTATCTGTCTATCATCTGTTTATTCATCTATCTTCCTAAAACCCTTCTTTAGGAAGACAGAAAAAGTAAAACAGTGAGTTAAAAATCTAAGCACATGCATGCTTTAACAGAATTAAGTGACAAACTCAGAATAAGAGTGAACATGATCAATATGTTCCAAGGATCATAAACATTAATAGAAGTACTAATGCCACTGAGTTCAGGAACAGGGAAGACTTCTGTAAAATTATCAGTCCTTGGAATGTGGAAAGCCAGTTTCTCCAGCACCATGTATTAAAGAGGTTGTGGACACATTTGCCCTTTTTGTCAGTGATGTAGTTGAGTGTGTCCGGAGTTTCTTCCTCTTCTATTCTGTTCCATTGGTCCTCAGGTCTGTTTTTTTGTTGTTGGTGGTAGTTTTTTTTTGGTGTTGTTTTTGTTGTTGTTTTAGTGGATGTGCCATGCTACTTTTTTTTTTTTATCACAGTATCTTTATAGTATAATTTCAAGTCAAGGATTGTGATGCCTCCGGCCTTGCCTTTGCTGTCCAGAATTGTTTTTTACTATTCTGGATCTCTTTGGCTTCCAAATGAATTTTACAATTGTTTTCTCTAGTTCCTTTTTTTTTTTAACCTCATGCTTGCCAGGCAGATGCTTGTGCCACTGAGCTAAATCCCTGGCTGTTTTCTCTGGTTCTGTGAGGTATACTATTGGTATACTATTGGTGTTTTCATTAGTATTGTACTAAATTTGTACATTAATTTTGGAAGTATGGCCATTTTCACTATGCTGGTTCTTTCTACAGGGAATATCTTTCCATTTTCTGACATCCTCTTCGATCTTTTTTTTTTTTTAAGAGTACTGAACTTTTTTTTAGAGTACTGTACTTTTTTTGGAGTACTGTATTTTTCAGGTACTTTACTTCCTTTGTTAGATTGATTCCTATGTGTTTAATATTTCCCAATGCTATTGTGAAGGCTGTGGTTTCCGTAATTTCTCTTTCAGGGTATTTCTCATCTGTGACCAAAAATAATATTGATTTTTTTCTTTTTTTAATTTTTTTTTATAAAAGAATAAAGCAAAACAGAAAAAGGGGTAGAAACAATACAGAATTTCAGGAAAAAAAACAGTAAGAAATCACTAGTTGATAAATTACATATTGTCTTCTTAGACATAGTTGTTCAAGTTACAAAATTAAAGCATATAGAGCAGACATTCAAACAGTGAGGCTGCAAAGAAGTTCAATGATCCAATAACAACTTCACAACATGGTTATCAATCCTACACACTTAAACATAAATGCAGTTAAATCCTTTAGAATACTTTCTGATCCTCCTTTTACTTTAAAAAAAATTTTTAAAGAGAAACAAAAGCATGTAAAGGGTAGAGATAATACAGAATTTCAAAAAAAAGATAAACAATAAGAAATCACTAGTTGATAAATTACATATTGTCCTCAGAAATAGTTGTTCAAGTTACAAAATTAAAGCATACAAAGTAAATATTCAAACAGTGAGAGTGTGAACAGCTACACATGAATGACTCTCTACATGTATTTCTATCCTTTCTGTATTAGAGGGAAAAACAAAACTTAGCAAGACAAAACAAAACAAATTCCTATGAAAGCATGAAACCAAAAAGTCATATAAAACCACAGTACAAGGTGATCTATAATGGTTGCTGTGTTGTCTCCTATTATCTTCAATAGAATTGTCTATATCATGAGGCATAATTGAATATAGCAGTATAATTGAATATAGCAGTACATAACCATATTAGTAAAAACAAAACATTGTAGACAGTATAAAACTTCAAAGGCAGGTTAATAATCAAACCAGAGTGGATATTCTAGTGAATCTTGTCATCTTCAGTGCAGTTACTTATACTCTCAGACTTGATACTATCAATCATAACAGCTTTGAATAAAATCTATCAATGCAGAACCGTGATTGAACAAACTAGATTCGATTACGATCAGTCATGGTAAAACAGTGTAGGTTATACAGAGCTTTAGATTAAGTTAATAGGAAATTAAGGATGATTACCATACTATGTCCTGTTATTTTTGGGATTATTGTCTGTGCCCTCAAATCTAGTAAATGTAGAATGACTGGAACAGAATATAATACATTTAAACAGAGTAATGTGAGTAATGTGGGTTTTAAATCCTGATACACTATTAACAATATAGTGTATCAAGGCCATCTGTTAGAGATTCTAGCCATCCTTCTCTGCCTCATTTCTGCTATGCTATTTTTCTACCTGTTTGTCTAGTTTTCTCCTTGATTCAACTGCCTGCCCCATTCATTGAGGCCTTTCTGCCACTGTTCCTAAAATCCTTGTATATTTTTTCTCTCTCTCTATTGTCCTTCAGTATTCTCTGTAGGTTTGGATTGGTGGTCACAAACTCCCCCAGTTCCTCTTTGCCATGGAAGCATCTTGTTTCTCCATTAATTTCTAGTGACAGTTTTGCAGGGTACATCAATCTGGGCTGGAGATTTTTTTTTTCAGGGCTTGGAATACTTTGCTCCAAGCTCTTCTTGATCTGATGATCTGTGTTGAGAAGTCAGATGTGATCCTGATGGGCTTACTTTTATAGGTAATATGTTTCTTTTCTCTGATGGCTTTTAATATTCTGTTTTTATATTGAAATTCTGTTCTCTTGATTATTATATGTCTGGGTGTAGATCTGCTTTTGTTGTAGGTGGCTGGAGTTCTTTATGCCTCACACAACAGAATGTCATTTTCTTTTCCCATGTTTGGGAAGTTTTCCTTAATTATTTCCATGAATAGCTTTTGTAATTTGCCTATATGTATTCCTGCTTCTTCGTTCACATTTCTTATTCTTAAATTATGGATTCTATTGTTGTCTTCTAGCCTTTGTATTGTTACTGCCTGTTTCCTTGTTAATTTTAAGAGATCTTTCCTTTCATGATCACACACTGCCAACTTGTCTTCAAGTTTTGATAGTCTATCCTTAGTTTCTTTTAAGGCATTTTGCCAGCTTTCAATGGAGTTTTTAAATTCCTGGTAGTCTCTTTGAATTCGCTTCATGTATTCTATATTTTCTTTATATTTTTTATCAAATGTTCCTCTCCTTTTTTTGTATTCATCCCTTCTTCTGTCTGTATCTTCCTGAGAGATGCTTCCTGAGAGCATTTCTTTTATTACTCTACTCATATCCTGCTTTACCTGATTTAATATTTCAGTTTTGAGCTCGTCTACAAGGTCCCAAAGATATCTCTTAATGTCTGTTGAAGCCATGTCTGATGTGTGTTTGCCACCCTCAGTCTCCCTTGTTTTTCCCTCTCCTGGATCAGGGCTCTCAGGGTTCTGGGCTGGGGGCCTCCTCCTGCCTCTCTCTCCTGTCATGCCCTGGCTTTTTCCACACAGGTTACAGTGCAAGTCCCAGCCCCTTTCCCTGTTGGCCACATTTCCTCTGAAGCAGGCTGGTGAGGGACCTTCACCCTCTCCTCAGTGCTCTTGTCACTGAGGTGTAAGCAGCGGCTATATATGCCTGCCTTTCCCCACAGTGCCAGCCAAACTTCAGGGGCCTTCACCCAGTTAGTGCTTGCTAGGTGCAAGGAATTGATTTGGGAGGGCTCATTGGGTCCCACCCAGGGGCATAGCCCAGTCCAAGCAAATCCCACGAATCTGCTCTGAGGAGGGAGCAACTAACTGAAGTCACTGTCACTCCCAGTTCAGGCTCCTCCTACCCAATTCCATCATGTCGTCCATTTGGTCATGCTCTTCTTGTGGGGGGGCTCATTCCCTGCACTGACCATGGATTAATGAAGGTCCCTTCACTGGCTCTGCTCTCCATTGGGCTCACCAACAGCCGACTTCAGCACTGTTGTGCTTCCTGTGAGTGGCAGTGGGAACAAGTTTGGGCAGCTCTGCTGGCCAGAGAGAATTCATGCTGGCACAAATTCAGCACAAACTTGGAAGGTCACTGTGAAAACGCTGTGTCCCATAATTTTTAGCTGTTCCAGTTGTAATCCCAACATATTTGATGAGCTTTGTGTCAAGAGGATCCATCTCTCCATAATATTGATTTTTGAGTATTGATTTTGTATCCAACCATCATGCTGAATTTGATCATTAAATCTAGAAGTCTTTTGATGGATTTTTTTCATTCTTTTCTATAGAGTATCATCATCCACAAATAATGATAATTTAGCTTCTCCCTGTCCTATCCTTATTCCTTTTATTTATTTCTCTTATCTTTTCTGGCTAATGTCTCCAGACTGTTGAAAGGAAAAATGATAGTAGACACCCTTGTCTTGTTCTTGTTTAATGACCATTTAGTGTTACATTGGACAGAAACCCTAAATCAACAAATGATATTTGCTTTGTTAAAGAGTTTTTTGGTTGTTTTAGTTTTTTAGTGCAGGAGAAGAAAACCACCATCAGAATGAAGAGACAACCTATAGAGAGGGAAAAATATTTTGCCAGATGTTCCTCAGATAAAAAGCTAATATCTAGAATATATAAAGAACTCAATACAATCAGACCTATGAAATTTAAATCCAAAATCCAAAAAAATGGGCATTTAAAAGGAATAGATGATTCCCAGATGAGAGATACAAGTGAAAAAAATATTTAATCTCACTGGCCATTCAAGAGATACAAATTAAATCAACACTGAGATTCCATCTCACTCCAGAAAGAATGGCTATTAACAAGAAATCAACCAATAACATATACTGACTGAGGTATAAGGGAAAAAGAACAATTTGATGTCAATGTTAGTGTAGACTGGTGCAACTACTGTGGAAATGTGAGATTCCTCAAAAAACTAAAACTAGAGGTTCAGTCTGCCCCATCTATTCCCCTTCTTGGTATTGTCCAAAAGAATTAAAAGCATCATGCCATAGCAACACATATACACCAATGTTTGTAGCAACACTATTTGTAATAGCCAAATCTTAGAAACAATCCAAAGTCCCATCAACAGAGGAATGGATAGGGAAGATTAATTTTTCTTTTTTATACAATAGAGTACTAGTCTACCATTAAAAAAAGGCTAAACTTGAGACATTTCTATGAAAATGTTTGGACCTCGAGACCATACTCTTAAGTGAAATAAACTGGACTCATGTTTAAATATCACCTTCTTTCTCTGTTGTGAGAAAGAGAAAGTGTAAATAAGGACCAAAATAAATATTTGAGAAATGGGAAGAAATAGTTTAAATAGGAAGGGGATCAAGAGAGTGGGAGGGGAATGAGAAGGAAGAGAAAAGGAAAAATGAAACAGAGCTTTTGTAAATAAGAAAGAGAAGAGAGGATGAGGAAGAAGTAGGGAAATGGGGAAGAAAAGAAAAATCAAGTTTTATCATATATGGATACAAATTTCCTATGAAATATATCCAATGAAATCAATCTAAATAAGAAAGTAACCTGCAAGCTAAAATGAACACAAAGTATATAACAATAGGATCCATGTCTAAAATCCAGCCTATGATGTGATTTTCTCCAGTTCTGAACCAAGCTCATCTTTTCAAATACTTTTCCTTGCTATCTCCTCTTTCCTGCCACTCCCTATTTACACTGACTCATTCTTTGGCATTCTAATGCTCTATTTGAATTACGTTTTTGTAGATTTACTTCAAAAATATGAAACTAGATTAAAACTATTAAAAGCTTTCATTGATTAAAAAACAAAAAAAAATATTAGAAAATCTAAACCACAGAGTGGATGAAAAAATGTATTTTTCTACAATGGAATATTACTCAGCTATAAAAAAAGGATGATCTTGAGACTTTTATGGTTAAATGGGGGCAACTTGAGTTCATACTCATAAGTGAAATAAATAAGACCCATATTTGTAAATAACACATTGTCTCTCTAGTGGAAAAAGTAATAAAAACTAAGGAAAAGTAATAGAAGCTGAAGAAGTAGCAAAATCCAAAATGTGTAATATATATTGTAAAAATGAAAGAGAAGGAAAGTGCTCTAATGGATATAACTGTGTGGATGTTTAAGTGTGTAAGATAGATGACCATACTGCTAAGTTTTTGTTGGATTATCAAACAGAATGGTTTGCACTGTCATTGTTTGATTGTCCACTTTTTATGCTTTGATTTTGTGACTTGAACTCTATTTTTAAGATGACAATATGTGATTCATCAACTAGTGATTTCTTAGTGTTATTATTTTTTTTGAAATTCTGTATTATTTCCACCCTTTTTCTGCTTTGCTTTTTTTTTCTCTAAATTAAAAAAGAAAAGAAAATCTAATAGATATTGAGTTGGTGCTGGCTTCAAAAAATTAAATAACCAGAAAACTTGAAAGACATGTTGGATATTAAAGTTTGCATCATTCAGTTTTGTTAATGATTTAGGTGTTATGGGTCACCATGAATTTGTAAACTGTTCTTTCTGAGTTACTGATGAAAAAGTTAATGTAAAGTACTTGGAAACAGCTCAGCAAAAGTAAGAAACCAAAGGAAAAGATAAAATGTGCATAAAAAAGTGTTGGAAGTTTTTAAAATCAGATGATGTTCATTGATCATTGTGCAGTTCACTTTAATATGTAAGAAAACATCCTCAATTAAAAAGGATGTGCATAAAGGAAACATTCATGATGACATAGCAACACAGCCTATTAAAATATTTATGACAAATGGAATGATTATTTTCGTGAAGCACACCATATGACTGGGTTCCCATTTCCAAAACTTCTGAGATTTTCCCTGTAGTCAAATGCTTTTATCTTGGGTTAGAATTTTCTTTTCATTAAAAATAAATATAACATTGTATCATTTTCTAGTCATGGGTAACATTGAGTAATATATTAATTTATTTTGTGGGAAAACATTTTTAAAATCATCCTTAGGTAGATGCAGTAGCCAGAACCAAATTACACAGGAGAAAATTTCTTGCCATTAGACAACAGGAAAATTGAGAGCTTTCAGGAAGATACTTGGAAAGAGAGGCCAGAAGAGGAAGCAACAGTGGAAAACTGTGTTACAAACATGATTAAACCACTAGAAATAATCCTTCCCAATGTCTGATTGATTATTTTGTAAACGTAAAGATTCACTCAATTCTAGACGAAGTAGTGTGTCTCGTGAAAGTGCAGAGACTGAATTCTTGGTCACAATGTTTGCAGGAAAGAAAGACAGTAAGCAAACAAAGAGTTAACTACATTTCCAGTTAGAGATAAATGTTTATTTTGTGAGACCATGAAAACATATAAGAAAGCTCAATCTTTACTCATTATCCTGGAAAAGTGAATATCTTTCCTGGTCAGATATTTGAAAAAAAAAAGTCCATCATACTCATGTCCATTTCCTATTATTTCTTAAGTCCAATTAAAATGTCCTATTAGATAAGAAGATAAAAACTCTGCTTTTTCCTGGTGATAAACACATCAAGGAAAAACCTTGATCACAGACCTGAGTTCTTCCTGTGGTGCCGACTGATCTTCCCCAGGTTTGTTTACATCAAAAGCAGAAAATTTGAAGGAAAGAAAGTCTTAGGAACCCTTTTCCCTTTGGCCTTAGGAAACAATAATTAGCCTCCATGTAGGTGGCTGATCTGTACAGTATGGTGTAGCATCTCTTCTCTGCCCTTTGTCATTTTTATTTTTCAGAGAAACATATTTGAGCCCCAGTTTTCCCATATGGCTATTTAGTGCATCTTTGTTTTGAAATTCTCCATTTAGTAAAAAGTAATGAAAAGGTTTGTACAAAAAAAGGAATAAAAATTAAATATAGAAGTCCAGTAAAAATAATTCACAACATTAATATGATGAAATAAATTCTCAATTGAGGGCAATTGAGGGTAAATCTGCATGTATTAAAATTACTCAGCATGGAATTTAAACACAACCTATTAACAACAATTTACACAATTTAGCTTTTTTTTTGCTGTAATGGGGCAATTTAGCATTTTTTGACATTATCTTATGTAATTTTATCTCAGGAAAATCCTTAAGCCCTTGACTCAAATAATGCAGTATTATTGCTTATTTTGAAAATAGATCAATAGTGAAGTAGGAAATGAGGAGTTGGTGAAGAAAGGAGACCAGAAAGTTATTTCCAAACAGGCATTTGGAAGCATGAATGCTGTGACCAACATCCGAAAAACACAGATGAAACTGAAGCGAAGCATTGGGTACAGGGTCAAATAAGCCTTCTCCTCCCCAGGAAGTTCTCAAGGCATTGCTGACCTGCAGTTCATCTACACTCATGAAAATAACTCTCAGCTGTCAAGGAAAAGATAAAGTAACTGTTAAACTCATCTTTAGGACATTTTCTTCTGAATGCTTAAATTGAACATTTGGTTTGTGGGTAAATAAGGAAATAAAACTTCATTATCTGGGAATTCAGACATATGAAATACATAACTAGCCAAAGAGATCATTTAAATGAAGATTCTTTGATGATCTGAAGAAGTGCAAATATAAAATCTTTCCCTCTCCTTTCTACAATATGCTCTGAATTATGACGTTAATAAATTATAGCACAGTGGCCCTAAGTAAACACAGTAGTATCTGAACCTCAGTTGTCAAGCTGCTCATAAGGACTGACGCATCCTTCTCTTTACATGGGGTTTTCATTAAGCTGCATATTGTTTCTGCTATTATTTTATTAATGTTTATCACTTTTCCTCTTATTTACTATTGTAAATACATAAATATGCCACTGCTTGTTGCCTTTATCCTTAGAGAATCTCCCAGTTTGACAGACTTTTCCTCAATGACACCTTTTTAAATTTGTCAGAAAAATATAAAAATAATATATAGTTTTTTAAACATAACAATACTTATTTATCACATATGTAAGCATGTGGAAACAAATATGACAATGAAGCCAAAGAAACAGTCAAAATAACAACCTTACTTTAAAAATGATTCCCCTGGTGTAAAGGGAAACTGCTTCAAACTCTCATCCTAGCTCTGGCGGAATCTCCGCTTCCACTTAGCAGCAGTTACCAGGAGTTCTCTCGGTGAGGATGGACACATCACTCCTCCTGCAGCAGAGGATATCCTGCTATAAATAAATGTAAAGCAATATTTTATGTCTTTCATCTTGGCAGGTTGTTTTTACAACTTTGTAAACTAAAAGATACAGACCTCTCCAGATAAATGCTGCTTGGGGCAGAATAGCTTTCCTCATTCATCAGACTTCTAGCAAAGTGCAGCGGAGAATTCGGAGGAGTATTATCAATTCACAGCAACCGTGGATGAGTGGCTGGGGATTAGGGAACCTTCATTTTAGCCTGCTGTTATCTTTCCCTTGTCAGAACAGAACTCTGTAACGCTTGACTGCCTTTCAGTGTTAAATGTGATGGTAAATCCTAAGGATGATGACTACTTTAAGAGGATATAAATAACACGGAGCGTTCATATAGCCCAGTATGATTTTAAAAGCACTTTCACATCCCTTCCCCAATTTCACCCTCACGATTTTATGACATAGTAATAATCTTCTTTTTCTTTTAAACAAATGTGGAAAGTGAATGAGACTCAAGAGCTGCAGTGTACCTCACAAAGTAAATAATATCTAAAATCGAGAAGTGATGTTAATACAACCTCTAAATTTGTCTTAGTATCAAAGCACTGAACTTACTGACTGTGCGACCTTGAGCAAGTGATTGAAGGTCACAGTGAAGCATTTCTCTTGTGCTTCGATTAGGAAAATATGCTCCCCGTGATGGCTGTTAGTACTGGATGAACTACAACTTCACACACTTGTAATGTGGAGTATGTAATGTACGCACAGCGCCTGAGTTTCCTTCCCGCACTTTCAAAATTTATTCTTCAAAATTTATCTCACAAACTCTCAGTATACTTTGCATGTACAATGAAAAAAACATTGGTTTCATTAAAAACAAATTTGACAAAATAGATTCCCACACTTTAGCACTTGTTTTAACAATAATTTGTTGCTTATCCCAAACTAAGTTATTAACTCATTCTCTCTCATGTATGAGAAGAGGAAAGTACCTTACTGATCTATAAATTTTTTCAAGATAGACCTTATACAAAATAGGAGACCAAGGGACAGAGGAGGGCAAAGAGAGAGGGGGAAAGGAAATATAAAAGAATTAATGTGCATTATATAGATGAAACAACTCCCCACAATGAATGCAATCACCACATACTACAATATATACTAACAAAAGAATTAATAAAAGAGAGATGCTTAACATCATAGTCATTAGGGATGTGTAAGTCAAAACCATAGTACAGTCCCCTTACATGTTATTAGAATGTTTAATGTTGAAAACCAAAAACAAACCAACAAACCACAACAAACTTTCAAAGCAAACAGTAAAGGGAGGTAAGCAAACAATGGTGTTTTTGTTCCCCAGACACTATCATGAGATTTAAAATAATTTCCTGTTAGGGATGAAAACAAAATTAGAAATCCAGGCTTGGTGGCACACACCTATAATCCCAACACTTGGAAGGCTGAGGCAAGAAGATCACTGCAAATTCAAGACCAGCCTGGGCTATGTAGCGAGGATAGGCCAGTCTGAACTACATAGGGAGACCCTGTCTCAAAAAGAAAAAAACACACAACAACAATAAAAAGCCCAAAATTAATAGAATTCTATAATACTAGCACACACCAAAGAGAACTTTAGACCTCTAGTTTAAAAGGGTATCTGTCTTTAAGGTAGAAGTCCAGCAAACTTTGGCAGTAACAGTGGCAGAGATAAATAATATATATGGAATTATTCAAAAAGGCTGAAGAAATAAATTATAAGATATACAAGATTAAGAAATATTTCAAATTTCCTGGATAGTTCTTGTTTTCTTTAAAAATGCAGATTGTAATTATACTTTGTATTGACAAATTTTGTTATATTTGTGAATGATAATTACCCAATACTGACCCATTTCCATTTGTTCAATATTTTCCAATCTGATAGATAAGAAGTTACCTGTTTTCATTCACTTTTTTATTTGTAGTGAGATTATGTAATTTTTAAAACATGTGAGATGTAGTCCAGGCTAATATCAAGGAAAAAGCCAGAGAATTAAATATTTTCATCATCAAACACAAGAAACGCAAAACCGAATTAAAAAGCATTAAATTTGAAGAATTTTAAAAGGATCCTTAAGTCTGTGGAGAAGATACAACAGATATATTCAAAAATAAAAACTAGCACAACCCAGTAAGCCATAAAAAAGAAAGATAAAATAAAATAATAATTATGTAATAAAGATGATATTAAAGGGGAAAATAAAGGAACAAACATAAATCATGTGCTGGTTATAAGCAGAGTGAATAACTTGTACAAACTTATTATTTTGAGATGAAAGGAGATTTTATTATTATGTATTAGGGAAAATAATGCAAACTAGCAGTATACCAGACAAAATGGAGAGATTTTATCATTCTAATTATATTTCAAAGAGAGAGACATTCATTATTTACCTTATGTGTTAGGAGTGAAAATGGATATAAGACAAAAAAATGAAAGAACAAGAGATGTTTAAATGAAAACCTAACAAATGTGAAAATCTGAACAGATTTTAAAGACCTACACGTTAACTTTATTGGTGAAAGTGAAGGCATGAAGTATGTCAAAGGAAGAAAATTATTTCCTGGATGAGAAAGTTTAATTTCATAAAAACCTACTTCAAAAAACCTAAAATTATGATGGGATTAGAATTTAAATGATGCTGGGTTTTTTGCTAAATTGCAAGTGAAGGATGTGTTTGCTAATTTGAAGGATTTTACAGATGATTAATACATTAAGATAGTGTAGATAAATTAGGAAAAAATAATGAGACTGAACTTACATATAATAAAATTATGGTGACTCAAAGAATGTGCGACTGATACAAGAACATCAATATTACACTATCGTAATGTATGAGTATTAATAATACACTACAGTAATTATGTATTAAAGCACAGCTATACTTTCTCCTTTCTGCATACCAAGTCTTTGTTATCAACATCCTTTTGAAAATGTTTTCAGTAGTACAAAAGATTGAAAAGCTAGAAAAATTAATTCAAGCAATAAGCATATCTGCTGTAGGTTTTGACTTGGTAAACATACAATAAGAGGATCAGGATCAAATAGTATATACTAGTTTCCTGGTCTTGATGGATGCCTTAGCTTCAAATTCTAGCTCTGTTTTTTTTTTTTAAATCTGTGTGATTCAGTGCAAATTACTTAGTCTTTCTATGTCCCAATTTTCTCAACTGTTTCATGAGAGTATAATAATGTCTATTAAAGCAGTCACTATTAATGAAGTAATGATGTACAATATTCACAAAATCTCAGTAGCATGTACTATAAGAAGCTTTTGCTTAGTTCACATTTCTAAGTCAAAATGTGGAATTGGATGGTCATGTGAAACTCATCTGACGGACGCTTATTTAGGGTGCTTTTGTTCCACTTATCTGTCATCTTCCTTCTGAGACCACCAGTCTAGCCTAGCCTAGCTATTTTGGCTGTTAGAGGTTGGCCCAGTCACACCAGTACTTCTCAATTCTATGTATACCTGCTACCATTCTCTTGGTTCCAGCCAGTCACAGGACCAAATCTCAAATCAAGAGACAAGGGAGATGCACTCCATACACTGAGGCTGAATACAGAAATGAATACTTATAACAGTAGCTAGGGTTTTAGAAAAAATAAATTTGATAGTAAATTAAAATATTTAGTATTTGCCATAAGGTTCTCAATAGTTTACTAGCATCATCATTTCAGCTATCTTGATTATGTCCTTTTATGCTACACTTGGTGACCATGTAACAATCAATGTAATGTGCTAAATTTGTTGCTGCATAATCTAAACAAATTATTCCCAACAGTTATTTTCCTCAGAAAGAACATGATACCTTAAGAATCGAAATTTGGTCTTAAATAATCAGAAGAAAATAGACACAGTCTATTTTTTCTCACCTAAATTAAATTCAAAATTATGTAGATCCAAAGGTGGAAAACAAACTAGAAAAACAAAAACAGGAACAAAAATAAAAACACAGCTGTAATCACTCCTCTCAAATGTTGGATATACTAAGCTGATAGAGTCTTCTTTTGACTGGAACAATTTCGTATTTGTATTGGTCTACAATTTCACCTGCTTTCCCAAATGATGACTTTGCCATGTGACATTTCTATGTAGGTGATAAAGAAGGATTTATAATTTACACGTGAGGTAATTAAGATTTAGATAGTTTTTACCTTGCTGAAGTTCTTAGGCTAATTAGCAGTTGAGCTGTTATAACATTATAACCTGAATGTTCCACGTCTTAAACCAGTGTTCTTTCCATTAAATGCCGAAGATCCTGCATCCGGCTAAACTGTGGAATAAAATCCATCCATAGGCTTTGCTGATTAACAAAGGTACCACACAGTTTTCATCAGTCCTCCTTACCAATCTGTTCAAGATACCAACTGCAGGTGTTTACAAATGTTGACTTTGGAGAGACTTAGCATGAGCCACAAATTAAGGTCTCACATCTTCCAGGCAGCTTAGACTAAAAGATAAGGTTGAAAATAATTCGTTTCTTCTGAATTGTTTCCACAGATAATTATACATCAGTTACATGCTTTTCCATTTTTCACTCATTTACAGGAAACAGTTTAAAATTTCCGTTTGCCTCATATAATTATAGCAAAAATCCTCACCATATTAGGTAATTGATCTTTCTTTTCTTCATTAACTAATGGTGGGTTCACTTAGTAGTTAAATCCATTAAGTTAATTACATATTGAAGCTACTCGCTGCTCAATTAAAGTACACATAAACATGCAATTTGATAATTTAACTTCAAATGATAAATGTTAATGAAGTGAAATATTTAACTTAATTTTTAAATAGAAAATTAATTTGAGGTACCTCATGAGGGGAGATGTGCACATAACAAAACACGGCACTTTTAAGACGCTGCACAGTAACAACAAAAATGATATTTTTTACATCACATCTTTGCCTCAAATCTTAAAATCAAAGTATACATTTGAATTATTACAATCTCTTGCTAGTGGCACTTGAGATTTTCCAGTTTTAGAAGGTGAAAACACCTTTTATTACTATTCCTCCTTAACCTTCCACATTCTTACAGCCCACATCCATTTAGTCAGTATCTTTCTTGTCTGAAAGGATTTCTCTAACTCTCATTCCATCTCTTTTCCACTACTGAGTTATATTTGAACTAACACCATTAAATGTAGAAGCATATAATACATTGGATTAAGTCAAATAGTTCCTCTAGCCCACTTTTGCTGTTCTCCATTATTTCATTAAATGAGATTTTTAAAAAGTGGATAAAGGGAATTGCAAAACAATGACATCCTAACTCTTTACTTCATATTTAGGAAAACACACATAAAGTCATTGTTTAGAGGTAAGGCATATGAGTCATTAACATATAACATTCAGTAAAGGAAATCTTGCTTGCCTTTAGGAAAATGGAATACTTTCCCCTCTAATGTCTCTTCACTGCTTACAAATTAAAGGTAAATTCTTGGATACTTTATGTTTTTGGGGGGAAAACAGCGAATCAAACTCAGGACCTCTCATGTGTCAGGCAGGTGCCATGCCACTGAACTATGTCCCTGGGCCTTCCTTCATATTTTAAAAAAGCTTTTAAAGCCACATTAACTGTCCAACCCAGAGAAAATTTTTTCTCCAGTTGTGTATCCATTCTAGCCTTAACACATTCCTAGAATTCCCAATCTTCCCAAGTATAACACCTCATCTTCTGAGTTCCATTGCCAGTGCAATCACATCTGTGAACTCCTTCAAGTACTCAAAGCACAGCGAGCTTACTTCCTCTGTAAATTCTGCAAAAGTCTTTATTTTGAAATCTATGTTATATTATGATTGCTGAGTTATCTCTCCCTAAAATCATGAGTTCTTGTCCTTAATTCTTAGCTCCTGACACAGAATCTCACACACAGTAATGTTTGTTGAATTAACAGGTATATGGGGCAGTTAAGAAAAGCTGTGTAGCTGATAAAATTGCCTTCAACTCACATCAAAACTAAAAGCTGAGCTGATCTTTGTCTCACTTTTTATGGAATAAAAGGTACCCAAAATTCACTTATGTAATAGTTTGCATACTATGTCCTATGTTAAATTGCCTATGGTTTCTTTATTAACCAGAGTAGTATTTTGTGTGACGTTAAAGACAGTGGACCTCTGGCTCACTTTGCTGTTTTCTTACTATGTGACCTTGTAAAAGTTATTTAACTTCTCTGTGTCTCAATTGTCTCTTTAGAGAAGATGATGAAGCTGGCTTTAACTTATAGACTTTTGTAACAGATTGTTGTAACCTCATGGTAGGTCTGAATCACTAATGAAGACTTATAGCTCTCAGCCCCTTGCTGAGTTCTCTAATTTTCTCCTTAACCTGCATGAGCTGCTCACATTAAACACACTTGACATCCAGGTTCTTAAAGAAGAAGCTGTATCATGAGATTTGGGACTCAAATACCAAAACAAGAATTATGGTTTATGCTATTGCTATCATCCTCTCCTTCTAGAGATCTGGGAATTCTCACCAGCAAGTCCCTACTTGTCCAAGAGTATCTTTAATGCAGAAAGGAGTGAAAAATACAATTTGGAAAGCTTTATTTTATCCTACATGCAGCTCATAATTCTTCATCTAGGGAAAGAAAGTACAAGGTCAGATCTTATTTGCTTAATAATTATTTCTAGGATAACCAGAAACATGGAGAGACAACCGCACATGCACACACCTTTACTATTCAGAGCCACCAGTTTGACCCAGCAATTTTGATGCCTTGAAAGTTTATTGCTTTTATTGTTCCACTTTTTCCTGTCAGGAATGAATGAGAAATATTGAAATTTTCCCAAGTCCCTAAGAATATCAATCATGGCATTCTGTATGGGTCTGGCTAGACTGGCAAAGCTCATTAGTTCTTTTAGCCTGTTTCTTCTTTTGTTTCTCTTTCTTCTCCCCACTGCTCTTTTTTTTTTAATTTAAAGAAAAATTGAAACAGGAAGAGGGTAGAAATAATACAAAATTTCAAAAACAAAAGTAAACAAAACAAAACAAAGAAAAATCCAAAAACACTAACCAGTAAGAAATCACTAGTTGATAATTACCTATTTTCTTCTTAGAAGTAGTTCTTCAAGATACAAAAGTAAAGCCTATAAAGTGGGCATTTAAACAGTGAGACTTCAACCAGTTCTGTTCATCTATCCAACAAAAACTTAGTAATATGGTTATCAATCTTACACACTTAAACATGCATGCAGTTATATCCTTTAGAATGCTTTCTTTTCCTTTCTTTTTTTCTTTACAATAACTATAATCCATTCTCGTAAACTACTTAGAAATTCTACACATGTATAAGTCTCTACAATTATACCTAGCCTTTCTGTATTAGAGGGAAAAACAAATCAAAACAAGTCAACAATACAAATTCCTAGACAAACACAAAATGAAAAGGACATATAAAACACAATACTAAGTGATCTATGGTATTTACTATGAAGTCTTGTTATTTTCAACAAAATTGTCTATATCGTCAAACATAGTATAATTAAACTTAGCATTGCATGACACTATTAATAAAAACTAAACATTGGAAACATTATAGGACTTCAAAGGCAGTTAATAATCAAACCAGAATGGGTAATCTATTGAATCTTGTCATCTTCAGAGTAGTTGCCACTACTCTCAGACTTGATACTCTCAAGCATACCAGATTTAAATAAAATCAGTCAAGATAAAACAGTGGTATAACCAATCTTCTCTGTCTAATCTCTGCTATGCTATTTTTTTGTTTACTTTTCTCCTTCATTCCACTGTCTGCCCCTTTCACTGAGGCCTTTCTGCCATTGTTCTTGGAATCCTGGTAATTTTTTTCTCTCTCTCTAGAATTCTTTGCAGGGTTGGATTGGTGGTCATGAACTCCCCAAGTTTCTCTTTGTCATGCAAATATCTTGTCTCTCCATTAATTTTGAGAGACAGTTTTGCAGGGCCTATCAATCTGGGTTGGAGATTATTTTCTTTCAGGTCTTAGAATATTTTGCTTCAAGCTCTTCTTGATTTGATAGTTTGCATCTAGTAGTCCACTGTTATTTTGATGAGTTTTCCTTTATAGGTAATCTGTTTCTTTTTTCTGACTGCTTTTAATATTCTGTTCTTGTGATGAATTTCTGGGATCCTGATTATTATATGTCTGGGTGTAGATCTGTTTTGGTTGTAGCTGGCTGGAGTTCTGTATGCCTCATTTATCTGACTTCACTTCTATTACCTATGTTTGGGAAGTTTTCCTTAATTATTTCTGTGAATAGACTTTTTATTTCATTTGTATTTGTCACTGCATCTTCATTCATATTTTTTATTCTTAGGTTATAAATCCTCTTGTCATCTTCTAGTCTTTGTACCATTGCTTCCTGGTTCCTTGTTATTTTTAAGAGATCCTTCCTTTCACGATCATACTTTGCAAATCTATCTTCAAGTTTTGAAAGTTTGTCTTTAGTTTCTGTTAAAAGGTTTTTCCAGCTTTCAATGGAGTTTTTAATTTCCTGATACTCTCTTTGGATCTGTTTCATGTATTTTAGATTTTGTTTATATTCTTCATCAAAGGCTTCTCTCCTTTCTCTGGGTTCTTCCATTCTTTCATCTGCATCTACTTGAGGATTACCCTCAATTTCTTTTATTAATCTTCTTATATCTTGCTCCACCTGAGTTAGAATTTCAGATTTAAATTCGTTGATGAGGTCATGGAAGTATTTCTTTATTTCCAATGAGGCCATGTCTGATATTACTTTTTTGCTGCCCTCAACCTCTTCTGCATTTACCTCTACTGGACTCACTTTCCCTGGTTCAGTGGTTGGAGGTCTTTTGCTGTTTCTCTGTCTAGTCATGTTTCTGGCCCCCTTCAGAAGGGTGGGTGGTGGAGGTATCTGGGCCCCTTGCACTGCCCACAGCTTTTCTGCAGCACACTGGCTAGGGAAGTGCCGCCGCCCCCCCACAGTCTGCTGCCAATCTGCGAGGTGCATGCTGTGAGCCAGCCCTTCCCACTATGTGAGTCAATCAGTGGATGCTTCAGCATGTTTGTGTGTTTCCTGGGAATGCCACTGGCTCAGGACAGCCTCTTCCTCAGCTATTGGGTTACAACCAGGGGCCTGGCCCAGCCCAAGCAGATCCCACCAATCTGCTTTGGACCAGGAGCTGTTGACTGATGCCGCCTTGGGTTTTGATTCAAGCCAGCCCTGCCCAACTCTAAAATGTCATCTAGCTGGTCATCCTGCTCTAGGGAATCCAATTCTCATCACTCACCAAAGTTGGCGCAGCTCGACTCACCATTTCCACTCCCTGTTGCAGTGCCACCTCCAGCCAAGGGCCTTGAACTCACCAACCCCCTCTCTTGGCAGGGCCACAACCTCGATCATGAGTCTCCTGACTCTAAGACACACCTGGCACAGTGACCAGAACTTGTTCAGCTCCAGCCCTCCGTCCACACTGCTTCTTCTTCTTTGTTTCTTTTCTTTTTTTTTTTTCTTTTTATTTTTCCCCAGTTTCTTCCTGGGTTGTGAGAGTTCCTCTCCTTTTGTCTGGCTTTCTCCATATTGTTAGATTCTAGCATCTGAGTTATTTTCTTTTCAGAGAGGCTCTCTTATCATGCTTCTACTCAGTCAGCCATCTTGGATCTCCCCCACTACTGTTTCTCTTCTTGCCATGCTCTTCCCTTTCCCACCTCCACTGCCCCTTTTCTTCTTCCTTTTCCCCTTCTTATAAACTTATCAACAAATGTGTTGTTATCAACAAATGTCTTGGTTTGTGTTTGAATGTCCCCCCGTCAAAGCCTCATGCAGTCATGGAGGTGGCTGATTCTAACATTTGTGATGGGTTCATTGTCTAGCACTGGGATTGGTTGTGTGAGTGCAGCACCCAGCCAGGAATGAGTAGCCAGCATACACTATAAAGAAGAGAAGGATCCCTTTTGGCCCTTTTGCTCTTGTGGCTGCCACTTGAAGTGTTGCCTCCATGCCATGCCACCTTGCCTTGGCTAATTATGGACTGAAATCTCCACAAACTGTGAGTTAAATAAACCTTTCCTTCGTTCATTTTGAGCATCAAGTATTTTGTCTAAGCAACTAGATAAAAGTAACCAACACTAGTCTCCACAAAGTCAATCAGAACTTAATGTTGCTTTTCAGTGTGTGATCTTTCACACAGTAAACTTTCTGATGCTTGATCAATACTTTCTTAATGGTAGATTCAAATTCTGACTCTATTCTTTTATATGTAGCTTGTGTTTAGTTATTATACAACTTTCAAACCACATATCATAAAATGGAGAAAATAGTAGTACCTTGTTTATGGAGTTGCTCTGTTGTTTCTTTAAGGAAATAAATAAACATTCAGTGATATTTTTTATGAATCACAAAGGCCCTAACATGTATCTACATAATATAATGTGCTAAAATCAACTCAATACCTGCTTCATTGATGCATTTACTATTCAAAAATTTTACTAGCCAGATATTAAAACTATTATTGGTACTTGAAACTGACCATAGACTAGGAAAATTAGCAAATGCTACAAATCAGGGCTTTGTTTTTTGAAGAACTAATATCAACCAAAGTATGATTATTTATAATGTTATATGATTATGACAAAAGTGATGTTTAGTATTACCAATACAGACCAATGTGTATTAAGCCAAACAACTGAGTGCTGTACTAAGTACTTCATATAGATCTGTTCCTTTATAGCATTAGTGATAATGAAGAAAATTAAATTATACAGCACACTATAAACTCTAAGGCAAGTTGTAACATTTGATATCTGTGAAAGTTCAAAGTGCACATGATCACATAATATAAAAGCAACACTTGATTAGATTTTCTTCTTAAACTTCCAAATAGAAAGTTTATATTGACTAACATGCCCATCTGTTTTGGTCAGATGAGTAAATTTTATTCATGTTTTCTGCTAAGTGTTTAGAACAAAGCCTTATTACATAGTGAGTACTCAACAATGTCTTTTGAGTAGATGGTCAGCCACCATCACCAAGAACCAGTAATCAGCATAGGCCAGGAGAAGAATCCAGTTAAGCCCTTGTGAGCCCACTAGCCCCCACTGGGGGCAGTTACCCGTGCAGGAAGGGAGAAGCAGCCAGCCACTTCTCTAAGAGACCACATGTTGCCATCAGGGATGGTAGCCAGCCACTTCCCCTCAAGCCTGCTGCCATCAGGGAAGTCTCTATGTAGCTGCTGTATCTGTCTGGAAAAGCCCACCTTGCACCCCATGGCCTACCCAGGAACCTAGCTAAGGAGAAACTCAGGTGCCTGGCTCATTCCTCTACACCACGGATGGGCAGCCAAGGAAGGAATCACCTGCAACCACCCAACTGGCCTGTCTGGAAGAACCCAGGAAAATATCATAACAAAGGATCAAAAGGTAATCTCAGACCGCCAGTCCATATGGAGCAAGTCTAGGTGACATGGAAATGGAAAACATTGTAAGTCACACACTTGAAACTTCTGAAAAGATAGAAACTGAAGTAAAGAAACAACCTCATGAGACTGTAAAGGAAATCAGTTCAGAAATAATATCTCAGGTAAAAGAAGAAATTATAACTATAATGAAAAATATTGCTGAGCATAGCTAAAGAAAACATAGATTTAAAAAGAGGAGCAGAGAAATATGATGGGAGCCTTGAATGAACAATATAGGAAAGAATAGCAATCAATGAAACATTCAAATAGATAACCAGGAAATTAAAAACTTCATCAAAAGCTGGCAAAACCACTTGAAAGTAATCGAAGATAGACTTGCAGACCTTGAAGACAGGATTGCAGCTAATGATCATGAAAGGAAAGATCTCTCTTTTTTTTGTCTTTTTGAGACAGGGTCTCACTATGCAGTTCAGACTGGCCTTGAGCTCACTTTGTAGCCCAGGCTGGTCTCGAACTCACAACAATCCACCTGCCTCAGCCTCCCAAGTGCTGGAATTACAGGCATGAGCCACCACACTTGGCAAAGACCTCTTACAAATAATAAGGAAACAGGAAATAATTCATTGGCTGCAAGATGACAGACAGAAGCTGATAGGTGTCCAAAAAAAGCAAGAATCAACACAAGTGAAATAAAAACTATTTAGAAGTAATAGCAGAAACCTTTCCAAGCATGGGTAAAGAACTCAACATACAGATAAGTGAGAAATGTAGAAACCCAACTAGCTGTAACCAAAATAAATCTATACCCAGGCATATAACAATGACTATGCAAGAAATTCAGCACAACACTAGAATATTAAAAGCTCTTATATATGTACACAGAGAGAGAGAGAGAGAGAGAGAGAGAGAGAGAGCAGTTTGTGCTTCCATTGTTTCATTGTTTGATCACTTTTTTTTGCCTAAATCTTGTAACCTGAACAACTAATTCTAAGATAACAATATGAAATATATCAATTAGTGTTAATTTCCTACTGTTATTTTTTTGAAATTCTGTATCATTTCTATCCATTTTTCTGTTTTTCTTTTTTAAAATAAAAAAAGAAATCAACAAAGGCTACCATAAAATCTGTTAGAGAAAAGAAATAGATAAATCATAAAGGAAAATCCATCAGAATCACAGCAAACTTCTCAAAACAAACCATGAAGTCAAGAAGAGTTTGGAATGAAATATTTCAAGTCCTGAAAGAAAACAATTTCCAACCCAGATTTATGTACCCTGCAAAGTTATCTTTCAAAATTAATGGAGAAATAAGATATTTCCATGACAAAGAACTGAAAGAATTCATAACCACTGAATCAACCTTCCAAAGGGTGCTGAAGGATATTCTAGAGAGAGATAAAGATGACTATGGTTCCGGAACAGCAGCATAAAGGGATCACCAAGAAGGAAATGCATTTAATGGAGGGAAAAATTGGTGGGGGGGGAGCCAATGTCAAAAGGATAGCATGGCAGAGATGAGCCAGTAAATGTTGGTTGTAACCATTAATATAGATGGCTTCAATTCACCAGTAAAAAATGCAGGCAGAGTGGATTGGGAGAGAGGATCCATCCATATGCTGTATACAAGAAACACATTTGAGTGGAAAGGAAATTCACGGACTGAAGGTTGGAAGAGAGAACACAGTGCTCCATGTAATGGGGACTCAGAAAAAAACAGGGTTAACTTACCCATCAGCCACAGAATGGATCATAAAGACATGGTATCTTCTATGCAATGGATATATATATATATATATATATATATATATATATATATATATATAAAGAAGGATAGTCTTGAGCATTTTGTAGGTTAATGGATGCAACTTGAAATCATTCTTATGGGTTAAATGTTTTAGACTCACATGAGTGAACATAATATTGTCTCTCTAGTATAAAAAACTGAAGGAGTTAGTGCAATCCAAATTGTACAATAGTTATTATGAATGTGAAAGGGGAGGAAACATCTAAAAAGGGAAGATGATAGTTGTTGTTAATTTCTTACTATCTTATTTTGAAGTCTTGTATCAGTTTCATTGTTTAGTTTGGTTTTATTCTGTTTTGTTTTGTTTTGCTTGTTTTTATTATGTCTGATGGTATGGGCAGCTATTTTAAACATAACGATACATTTTGAAAGCCATTGTTGACTTCCTATTATTTTGCTTTGAAGCCCTATATCAGATTAATTGTTTTGTTTTGATTTGATTAGTTTTATTCTGTTGTGTTTTATTTGATTTTATTATGTCTGCAGCTTTTTTGAAGATAACAAGAAGCATTATATAATCATTGTTGATTTCCTATTATCTTGTTTTAAAGTTCTGTATTGCTTTCTTTCATTATTTTGTTTTTATTGGCTTTATTGTGTTTCATTTTGATGGGTTTTAATCTCTTTACAATAAAAGAAGTAAAGTTAGATTGGTCTTGGCCATATAGAAGAGATACTAACTTATATACAAATCTATGTGCATTCATTGAAATATTTTTTGGTGGGATATTAAACTCCAGGTCTTACACACACAAGCTAAATATTGCCCTCATTTGAATTTTGAGATCTGGAATTAGCACTGAAAAATTGTGTGTTATAGCACACATCTGTAGTCCCAGCACTCAGAAGGCTGAAGCAGGAGAATTGCCATGAGTTCCAGCTTGGTAGCTTATATAGTGAGTTCAATGCCAGACTGGACTGTATAGCAAGACCATATCTCAAAAGCTGAAAAAGAAAAAATATGTAATTAAGTGAATGTGCTATTGGAATGGTACTAAAGATTCCACTTGGTTCTTCCCCCCTTTTTGTGGTTCTGGGAATCAAAGTCAGAACTTTGCATATATTTCACAGTGTTCTAGCCCTGAGTTCCTCTCCTAAGACCTGAAAGACTCTACTTTAACGGCAGCTATCTCAGAATAAGTTAGGACCTGATCCAGGCATGTTCCTGAAAAAGAGCCAAGTACTCCTTTTTCTCTAAAATAAATAACTTTCTACCTATTTTATTTCTTATTCTAATTATTATTAATTATTTCCTTGAAAACAATGATATTCTACTACCTTAATCATAAGTTCTTAATATTTATAATTTATATACATATATATTTTTCTGTTTATATATTTGTATATATAAGTACACTTAGTGAACATGCCATTCACTCTCATTCTTCACTATATATTTATAACCCTTTGTATGATATTCAATTCTCAAAATGCAAAGCAGTAGGTACAACTATTACCCAATCTTTTTTTAAGATTAAAAACATCTAAAAAAAATTAAAAACTTCTCTAAATTCAGCATTTTTTTATTTATTTCATGTGCATATATGAAAATTTTCTCAAGTTTTTGTTCATTAATCAATTTGTATATGCTTACTAAATTATATGGACTTCTAAAATCTGAAACTTTAATCTTTGTCATCTATATTGCAATATTTTCTTTAGTTTATATTTAATTTTGCTAAAATTGCATTTTGGGGAAAGAACAAAATATTCTTAAATTTACCTGGCATTTTTCTTTTATCTTTCTGTTTTGTTTTCCTGTTAGTGGTTCTGTGTTTCAATAATGTTTTATTATACCAGGATTACATTCTTGTTCAGTAAGTTTTTTACAGAAATGGTTCCATTTTTTCCACTTAATACTTTAATTTTTCTATCATTTACTATTATGTATGATGTACAGTATGAATATAATGTTACTTGTCTCTCCAGATGGTAATCCATGTGTCCCTCCAGAATTCATTAAAGCATCCATCATTTTCTCCCATTTGATATAAAATGTCTCTTTTCTCATATTCTAAGTATATTCCAATCTTGGATAATATATTTTTTGTCTTATTTCATCAATTGGCCTCTTTATTCCTGCACCAGAAAATCACATATATTCTTTATTTGTGAATCTGTAAATGTCAAATTCAAGAATGAATTGATAGCCGGGCATGGTGGCTCACACCTGTAATCCCAGCACTTGGGAGGCTGAGGCAGGTGGATCGTTGTGAGTTTGAGACCAACCTGGGCTACAAAGTGAGCTCAAGGCCAACCTGAACTGCATAGTGAGACCCTGTCTCAAAAAGGAAAAAATAAAAATAAATTGGTATAGTTTCTGCCATACTTCTTTTGTCCAAGTAGTCCTTACTGGCTTTAGATATAGAATAAAAGTACAAGAACTGAAAGTAGAGAAAACAAGAGCTCAACTCTCATACAAATTTCTATCACTGTGTTGTTCAATAGTCACTAGTTACCTGTGACTATTCAATTCAAACTCATATTAATTAATATGAACTAAAATAAAAAGTTCAAATTCTATCATAATAGTATATTTTAAATGCTTGGTGAATGTTCAGGACACAGAAAGCCCAAATATGACACTTAGACTTTTGAGAAAACTGTAAATAGAAAGGTTACTATCTCTTTGCTCCACCATCAAACAGGTCATAAAACCATTCACAAGTGCTCTCTCCATAGCCTGAGGAGCCATACATTTTAACCCTAAAAATACTGACACAGGCAAAAATCTAAACAAATCTCACTAATTCCCTTCACCTCAATTTCATCTATCACTAGGTCAAATCTTTTGTCCAATCTTACTTCTTTATGACTGTGTACTGTTTCATTATACTTAAACATAAAATAACACAAGAATGTCTATTTCTTCAATGCTTTATTTTGTCATCAACACTTCCATAAAATAACACAAGAAGTCTACTTCTTCAATGCTTTATTTTGTTATCAACACTTCCATATCATATAAAACCTAAATAAATGATTATTTTTCTCTTATTAATCTGTCATTACAGGAGCTTCAGCCATTAACCTAGTGATGGGTGAGGAAAACAAATAATTCGTCCCCTACATTCTCCATAGTCACAAGTGTTTATCACTTTAAGAAGACAGACATATACCTTCCCATCCCAAGAGAAGTTCCTTTCAGCCAGTCCTGCTCCCTTAAGGCTTCTCTGCTCTCAGGGTGAGCTAGACTGAATCACCCAAACATGAGGCTGCCCTAGACCTTGAAGGCACCTTTGTCATCTAAGTGACCCCGCTCATTCACCTGTCTGCCTCCTCACTATATCTAAGCTCCTTGAAGTTAAGGGACATGTCTTATTCATCATTATAAATTTATCATGGGAACTACATCTTGAAGATGCTTAATAAAGGTTCATTTAGAGAAATGTTTGAAGGAAGATTATAACATAAAATATGCTTAAGAAGTAATAAATAAGAAGGAAAGTAATAAGTCCCTTGATGTTTCATCATCTTAATTTCCTATTTCTACCAATCCGAAGATTGTCAATTGACATTGAAATGCCTCTAACTTGGGGAAATAATCAGTCTCTTTAGAATATGTGAATAGATACTAAGAAATTGTTGTACTTCATTTTGGTCCTTCATTCTAATTCAAATCAGGAAAAGAATATATCTTCAGCTTTAATACTTCTAATTTCCACATTATGATGGAAGCCGCCAGTCTTGTGCCTCATACAAAATAAGGGCAAAAAAAGCATTAAGTGCGTGATTACATATCAGTTATCTTTTATGATCTATATAATCAGATACCATCTGGAAATTCAGAAAAAATTCAAACCACAGTAGCAAAAGTCAACAATGCTGTAGTCAAATTTATTCTTAATTATGTATTAGTACAGTTAAGCCCTCTGGGGGTGCTCTACTTAACTTATGAAACATCAGGTGATTTTAACAAGGAAATAATGATGGCCTTGGTTCACTGACCCACTAGAAAATCATTTTCACTGATGAGTGAAATTCTGTCTTTGTGAGGATCAGAAACACTGAAAGTCAAAGGATTCCATTTTATCTCAAGTAAAGCTAAAGAACAGATAAGGTGAGTTAAATAAAAGGAACACTAAATTTACTTTAATAATTGTCTGATGTTCTTAATTAAGCTAATTCTGAAGACTTTACAAAGAAATACCCAAATAGCAAAAGGACATCAAAACATGGTCCCAACAGGACATATCCCAAAACCACTATAATATTTTCTTGTTTAAAATCATATAAATTTCCCCTCAACTTTATATAATGTATGTGTTATTTTATACGAAGGTATTGTTTTAAATTATTTATTGTTATGGATTAAAAACTGGTGGTCAACTTAATGCCAGCTGGATTACATCAGCATGGTGCTGAGCATAGATGTTTCATGTGAGGAAAGTTGCCAGCATAAATAGAGACATGGAGAAGGAGAAGCTATCACATTAGTGCATTGATGTTTTGTGGATTCTTCTACATGTTGCTGTTTGAGCCATTGGTTCTCCTGGAGGAGCTCTGGTCCTCACATAGAGCAGTGCTTCCCGGCTCTAGAGGGGAAGATGTGTGCTGCTTAGTATCCAGGATAAACTCATCATGCTGGCTTCCTGGCATGTACTCAATTACGCTTGGAGTTAGAGGAGCTTGGGGCCTCCGTGTTGCTGAGGATGGCTGTGGTACTTTTCAGGACAGCCCTGATCTTTGTTGTGAGTGTGACTTCTTGATTCCAGTGTAGAAGCCTCAACATACCAGCACAGCTCCTTCACCATGCTGGCATAGACCTCCTAGCTTCCACCACTGACCTTTGGATCTTCCCAGCATGGATCCATAAAAGAGACTGGCATGAGTCCTTCTTGTGGGCTCTAGACCTCCAGTTGGATTCATGAGAGGCATTGCCATGAGCTCTGGGTCTTCATCTGGACTCACGTGGGACATTGCTGTGGGATTCAGGCCCTTGGCTAAATATTCTATGTCTTTAGTATATGGACAGATTTCCTTCATTTTCTTGTGTTAACTCTGTGTGACCATCCTAAAATAATATTATAAACACCATGTCCTGATTCTAATTGTTCTCTTCACAGACCCCTGACTACAACATTTATTACTAGGCCAAAGTGAGTTACTTGTTTTGTTAATGTAACAAGAACATTCCATACAGTCTACAATTTTAGGAAATTGGACTGAATTGAAGAAAGCTGGCACCCTAAATCAGATTTAATGTGTAGTGAATTTATCTGTGCTGCATTAACATCATTGTGTATTTTGAGAACTCAGAAACATACAAATATGAAGATTTATATAGCAGCATTTTAAACGCTGATATACAAGACATACAAAGACAACCCTAAAGAGCCTAAAATTTAGCCATAGAAATGCACTATATTACATTTTTTAAAATTACTGTTGGTTCAAATACTGATGTTTACCTTAACTTCTTTAGAATTCAAATCATTTGCTCTTTCTGATATTGTGTCTAACCTGGTGCTGTCTTTTGTTGATATTATTTGGTAAAAGTGAATCACAATGGAAAAAATATTTATAGTATACATAAAGCAAAACATTGGCTAGCTCTAAAAACATAAATCAGTTTGACATATGTTTACTATAATAAAACAAATAAATAGAAAAAATATTCACTATTGAAGAGAAAAAGCTGTAAAGCAAGAATAAAAATGATGCATCACAGTGCCCTTCCGATCCCTCCATAAACTGTAACTTTTAAATTTTTTTGTTTCAAAAAGCAAAACAAAAACAGTATAGAAATGGTAACAATTTCACCTCATTAGTAGGTTGAAATCTAAATGATTTTTTCAAAATTTTATTTTACAAAAATAAAACAAAAGAGGACAGAACAATGCAGATCAGAACAGAACAATACAAGCAAAGCAGCACTTCACAACAAGACAATTGGATATCAACAGTAGCTACCACAATATGTCTTTCTTTGAAATAGTTGAGCATAGCTTCACAAACAGTAATATCAAACATAACAAAATAGAATAAAATCTTTCAAGAGAATGAAACTATTACAAGGCATTCTGAACCAAGTAACAGAAAATGAACAATGGCTACTGTAATATCTCATTTTCCATAAAAAATTTGTTTATGTTATTATACATATTAAAATCCAGTAAGACACAACATGATAAAACCAATGGTAATAGAAGAACAAAAGCATGGTAGTACTTCAAAGTGAATGGTTGCCATAATGTCTTGTTTACTTCAAAGTAGCTGTTCATACCATCACACATAATAAGGTCAAATAAAACAGAATAAAACCATTCCACCCAATGAATGAAAACATTACAAGTCTTCAAAGCAATATAATGGGGATCCATTATTACCATAGAATCTTATGTGCTGTTACCTTTTCCTACACTAGGGAGACTATATGGTATTTATACATGTGAGTTTGATTTATTTCACTTATGAGTATGGTCTCAAGTTGCATCCATTTATTTATAAATATCTCAATGTGATCATTCTTTATAGCTGAGTAGTACTCCATTGTATAAAAGTACCACATTTTTTATCCATTCCTCGGTTGATGGGCACTTAGGTTGTTTCCAATATCTGGCTATTACAAATTGTGTTGCTATACACATGGGTGCACATATGTCACTGTGGTATGATGTTTTCAGTTCTTCTGGGAATATGCCTAGGATTGGAGGAATAGCTGGGTCAAATGGGACCTCCAATGCCAGCTTTTTGAGGAATCTCCAGATTGACCTCCACAGTGGTTGCACCTGTCTACACTCCCACCAAATGTGCAGAAGAGTTCCTTTTCCCCCACACCCTCTCCAGCATTTGTTGTTAGTAGTTTTCTTGATGCTGGCCATTCTTTCTGCAGTGAGATGGAATCTCAGTGTGGTTTTAATTTGCATTTCTCTAATGACCAATATGATGAACGGTTTTTCATGTATTTATTTGCCATTAGTATTTCTTCATTTGAGAACTGTGTTCATCCTGGATGCCCATTTTTGGATTGGGTCTGTGAATTTCAGGGGTCTGATTTTTTTTAAATTCTTCATAAGTTCTAGACAGAAGTCCTTTGTCTGAGGGACAATTCACTAAGATTTTTTTCCCAGTTTGTGGGTTTTCTTTTCATTCTGCTGGAGATGTCTTTCAACATGTAGAAACTCTTTTGTAAGACATGATCCTAGTTTTTCATTCTGGGAAGTATTTCCCATGCAGTTTGGTTCTTGTTCATGAATACTCTACCAACCCTCTGTCTTCACTATTTTTACCTACTTTGTCTTCCAACAGATTTAGTGTTTCTGTTTTAATATTTAGATCTTTGATCCATTTAGATTTTAGTTTAGTACACAGTGACAGGCATGGGTCTAGTTTTAGTTTTTGGCATATGAATAGTCAGTTTTTCCAGCACCAATTATTAAGGAGACTATCGTTCTTCCAGTGAACATGTTTGGACCCTTTATCAAAGATAAGGTGGTTAACTGTGTTCCTAGTTGTATCTTCTAGTCTATTCCATTGATCTTCAGATCTGTTTTTATTCCAGTATTACAGTAGCTTTATAGTACAACTTCAAGTTAGGGATTGTGATGCCTCCTGCCTTGGCTTTGCCACTTAGAATTGCCTTTGCTATTATTCTAGGTCTCTTCTGGTTCCAGATGAATTTTAGGAGAGATTTCTCTAGATCAATGAAGTATGTTAGTGGTATTTTCATTGGGATTGCATTGAATCTGTATGACAATTTTGGGAGAATGGCCATTTTCACAATATTTATTCTTCTTATCCATGAACAAGGGATGACTTTCCATTTTCTGAGATCCTCTTTCATTACTTTTTTCAGGGTATTATAATTTTACCTGTATAGCTCTTTTACTTCTTTCATTAGATTAATTCCTAAGTATTTCATTTTTTTTTGGATGCTAGTGTGAAGGTTGTGGCTTTTCTTATTTCTCTCTCAGTGATTTTGTTGTTAGTGTATAGGAATGCTATTGATTTTTGAGTATTGACTTTGTATCCAGCTACATTGCTGAATTTATTTATCATACCTAGGAGTCTTTCAATGGAGTTTTGGAGGTCTTCTTTGTAGAGTATCATGTCATCTGCAAATAATGATAGTTTAACTTCCTCTTTTCCTATCTTTGCTCCTTTTATTTCTCTCTCTTGTCTAATTGCTCTGGCTAGTATTTCCAGTACTATGTTGAATAGGAGTGGTGACAAGGGACATCCTTGTTTTGTGTCTGATTTTAAGGTAAAGGCTTTCAGTTTTTGGCCATTTAATATGATGCTGGCTGTGGGTTTGTCATAGATGGCCTTTAACATATTGAGTTAGAGACCATCTATTCCAATTCTTTGTAAGGTTCTTATCATGAATGGGTGTTGGATCTTATCAAAAGCTTTTTCTGCATCTATAGAAATGATCATGTGATTCTTACTTTTGCCTCTATTGATATGGTGGATTGCATTTATTGATTTACATATGTTGAACCATCCCCTGCATGACTGGGATGAATCCCACTTGGTCATGGTGTATAATCTTCTTGATGATTTGCTGCATCCTGTTCATTAGGGAGATTGGCCTGTAGTTCTCTTTTTTAGTTGGGTCTTTCTCTGTTTTGGTACTAGAGTAATATGTGCTTCCAGGAGTGACTTAGGGAGAATTGCTTCCCTTTTGATTTCATTGAAGAGTTTGAGGAGTGTAGGCATTAAGTCTTCTTTGTATTTCTTGTAGAATTCCAGAGTGAATCGATCTGGGCCTGGGCTCTTCTTTGTTGGTAAGGACTTTATAACATTTTCAATTTCATTGATAGAAATTGGGTTATTCAGTGGTTTTACATCTTCTTGACTCAGCTTTGGTGGTTCATATGTTTCTAGGAATCTGTCCATTTCTTCTGTGTTATCGAACCTATGAGAGTAGAGGTTTTCAAAATAAGTGTTGATGATCTTCTGTATTTTCACAGAGTGGGTAGTGATTTCACATTTTTCATTTTGTATTGCATGAATTTGAGTCTTTTCTTTCCTTCTTTTAATTAGGTTTGCTAGGGGCTTAACAATTTTATTTATTCTTTCAAAGAACCAACTCTGATTCATTGATTCTTTGCATTGTTTTCTTAGTCTCTATTGCATTAATTTCTTCTCTGATCCTTATAATTTCCTCCCTTCTTTTGGATTTGGGCTTGGCTTGCTCTTTCTTTTCTAGCTGTTTGAGGTATAATATCAGGTTTTTTATTTGTGTTCATTCTGTTTTCCTAATGTGTGAACTCAGTGCAATAAATTTCCCTCTAAGTACTGCTTTCATTGCATCCCACAGATTATGGTAAGTTGTGTTTGTATTTTCATTTGCTTGTAGATATACTTTAATTTCCTCTGTGACCCACTGATTGATCAAGAGTGTATTGTTCAATTTCCATGTGTTTGTGGGGTTTTTGCAGTTTTTTATCATTAATTTCCAGTTTTATGGTACTATGGTCTGATAACATGCCTGGGATAATTTCAATTCTTTTGCATTTACTTAAATATGTTCTGTGGGCTAGTATATGGTCTATTTTAGAGAATGTCCCATGTACTGCTGAGAAGAATGTATATTCTGATGTTGTTGGGTGGAACACTCTATATATGTCTATCAAGTCCATTTGTTCACAGGTGTGATTCATTTGTTATTTCTTTGCTGGTTTTCTATCTAGTTGATCTGTCCCTTTGTGTCAATGGCCTGTTAAAGTCTCCTGTTATTGCTTATTTGATTTTTCATTTCTGTTAATACTTGCTTTGTATAGCTCAGTGCTCTGAGATTTGGTGCATAGATATTTAAGATTGTTATCTCTTCCTCTTGAAGTTTTCCCCTAACTAGTATGTAGTGAGCTTCTTTATCTCTTTGAACATTTCTTGGTTTGAAGTTCATATTGTCTGCGAACAGGATAGCTACTCCTGCTTTTTTTTTCCCCCTATTGCATGAAGTATTGTTTTCCATCTTTGGACTTTCAGTCTATGAATTTCCTTTTGGGTTAGATGGGTTTCTTTTAGACAGCATATTGTTGGATGTTGTTTCTTGATCCATTCTACCAGTCTGTTTCTTTTAATTAGTGAATTGAGGCCATTTACATTAATGGTTATAACAGTTATATATTGGTTTAGTTTTGACATGTTACCTTTCTGTGTTGTATCTTTATCTTTCCCTTCTGTTTAATTGCCTGTCTTGCTTTGTGCTTTTTTTCCTATGTGTGTCTAGAATGTCTTTGAGTATTCTTTGCAGGGTTGGTTTGGTGATCATGAAGTTCTTCAGCTGTTCTTTGTCATGGAAGTATCTTACTTCTCCATCCATTTTGAAGGGCAGTTTTGCAGGGTACAGCAGTCTGGGTTGCAAATCATTTTCCTTTAGGATCTGAAATATTTCACTCCATGCTTTTCTTGACTTCATTGTTTGTGTTGAGAAGTCTGCTGTGATTCTGATAGGTTTTCCTTTATGGGTGATCTACCTTTTCTCTCTAACAGCTTTTGATATTCTGTTCTTATGTTGGATTTCTGGGATGTGATTATTATATGTCTGGGTGTAGTTTTATTTTGGTAATGGCTGTTTGGAGTTCTATATGCTTCACTAATCTGAATGTTCATTTCCACTCTCATGTTTGGGAAATTTTCAGCTATTATTTCTATAAATAGCCTCTTGATATCATTTGTGTTGTCCCCTTCTTTTTCACTTATTCCTATTAATCTTATGTTGTTTTTCTTTGCATCATTTTGCATCTGTTGAATTGTTATTTCCTGATTCCTTGTTATTTTTAGAAGATCTTTCTTTTCCTGTTCACTAGCTGCAATCTTATCTTTGAGGTCTGAGATTCTATCTTCACTTTCATTGAGGTGGTTTTGGCAACTTTCAATAGAATTTTTGATTTCCTGTCTATCTCTTTTAATCTGCTTTATATATTCTGTTTGTTTCTTATACTATTCATTCAGGGATTCTATCTGTTTGCTTTGGTCTTCTAATATTTTAGCTGTGTCTTCTTTAGATGCATTTACTATTTCTTTCACTACTTTTATCATTTCTACTTTTACCTGGGAGATTATTTCTAATTTGAGTTCCTTTATAGCTTCCCATATTTGCTTCTTTATTTCAGTTGATATCATTTCAGGTATTTAAGGTGTATGACTAGTATTTTCTTCTATGTATGTGGCTCCCCAGCTTTCTTGGTATGGGCTGGAGGTTTGAGATTGCATTTTGGTCTACCATTTTGTCATTTTCCTATATTTCCATGTTTCAAGTGATATTCTAAAACTTTCCCTGAGCATGTTGGGAATCACCTCCTGTGCCCTCAGTTCCTGGGACTCACGGGTCTTGGCTCCCTGGTTGAATGAAGGTCACTGGGCATGGTCCACTCAAGCCAGTGAAGCCTTTCAAGGCTAGTCCAGTTTCCTAGGGGGCTGAGGGGGCACCCAAGCACCAGGAGCAATGTCCCAAACTCTCCCAGGCCAGGGCCAGGGAGCTAGAACTCTGCTTGCCACTGCTTGGGACACCTCCCCTCTCAGAGCCTACTTGTTCCCCTGTTTGAATAAAGGTCACTGGGCATGTTGCACTCAAGCCCTTGAAGTCTCTCCAGGCAAATCCAATGTCCCAGGGGACTGGGCCAGCACCCCAGTATCGGGAGTGATGTCCCAAACTCCCCCAAGCTAATGCCAGTGAGCTGGAACTTCCCTTGCCCTTTCTGCCGCATGAGCTGGAACTCCCTCACAGCCATGTGGGCCTATGTCCCCTCTCGAAATCTAAATGATTAATAGTCACTAGGAGCAAGTCTTTATCTCCAATTCTGAAATTTCATTTTGGAGAGAGAGAGAAAGAAGGGAGGAAAAGAAGATAAAAGTGAGTTAAGCTGCGTTATATACATGTACCAAGTTCCCATGATGAATGTAATCATTCTGTGCTGTAAGCATGTACTATACTAACACAAATAAAATAAACTTCATTGTCAGTTTCTATAACACTGTCTGGCACATAATAGTCCCCCATGAATGCAATAAATATATCAATATTTATATATAGAATTTTGTATTTATATTTATATATGGAATTTTATATATAAAATTCTTTATATGAGCAGCAAAATAATTATGGTAATTTGATCCTTTAAACCACATGCTATGATTTGTCACAAATAATATCTGCTAATGGTGTAATGGTGGTTAAGACAGTAATAACAGATTCCAGTCAGTAAGTATTGCAATGGGAAAAGAGCCTTGAATGTAAAAGTGGACTCAATTTCACATAGACCAGGGAGGTTTATAGTCAAGGAGTAGACAGAGGAAGTTGATAGAAAATTAAGAAAAAAACATCAAGAGTAAGAGAAGATTCCTGTTAAAGCTACTGGACAGGATTCTTGCTGAAGCAGGTTCATGTAAAAATGAATGAGGAAGCTCAGCATTAAGCCCTGTATTTGAAGAAGGATCCTGGCTGGAGTTGGATTGTAGTGAGTTTTTCTCCCTAAGCCACTACCACAGGGAGCAAGAATGTGTTAACTTCACCTCAGGTTTTACCTTCATCTCTAATCCATTTTGTTTGTCTTAGAAATAATTTATTCTTGTGTTCAAAACTTTGATTTTTACCTTCCTCCAGCCATGAAATTCACATGGATATAATATAAGTTTTCAAAATTATTCCCAATCACATTAAAATGTGGCCTACTCAGGTATCTGTTCAAAATTTAACCATCCAATTAAACACAGTTAAAAAAGAAAGAGCAAATTCTTTCAAATATCTGAGCTCTGATTTCAGCCTCCACTCCACAGGTGATTTTGCTGGGAGTAAGAGCCCTCTATTTCCTACTGTGAAATCACTCATGTATACCATTTATCAATAAGCCCTTTGCTACAAATACAGGGATCAGTACAAATAAATGGTCATAATGTTAAGTGCATGCTTTTGTACGGTATATGACAATTAATAACCTTAACATAAATATCAGAGGCTGAACATTTTTATCTCCACAAATTCATTCTTTCTGCACTTTCCCAAGGTTATAATATTTAAAGTGAGACCCCCATGGGAGACAATTAGGTCAAGATGGTGGAACCTTCCTGATGGTATTTATGAGATAGGTGACCTTGCTTCTGCCATATGTAGGTACAAAAAAATAGCCATCTGCAAGCTAAGAAGAAAGCCCTCAATGAGAGCCCAATACATCTGCAGCTTTAGTTTAGACTCCTAATCTCCAGATTGTGAGCAATAAATACTATTTAAGCCACTCATTCTATGGCAGTATGTTATAGCTTCTGAGCAGGCTAAGGTGATGTGTAACTGAACAAGTTTTGTGTTTTATGTTTCTTTGTTTTTAAGCTTAATTTTAAACATAGTGATATTTTATGTCATTTGAATCAAGATATAATTTGCAGTCCATGTATTTAGCAAATATTTGTTTAATATACATATATAGTTCCATAAAAAAACTGAAAAATGACCTTGAAGAAAACCTTTTAAAATATCTATTGGTTTGTTTTTCCATAGGCTACTTCTT
Organism: Hydrochoerus hydrochaeris; assembly: GCA_004027455.1. Classification (NCBI taxonomy): domain Eukaryota; kingdom Metazoa; phylum Chordata; class Mammalia; order Rodentia; family Hydrochaeridae; genus Hydrochoerus; species Hydrochoerus hydrochaeris. Next base: position 47,995 of record PVLA01011662.1, read on the forward strand.
TTTTGAAGCTGCAAAAATTCCAATGATTTTATTGAATTCTATGTCTTTTAAATGTTGCTGTAAAAATCATCTTCCTTTTATTACTGTTCAGAATTTCTGAAGAAAAGAAACACATTTATAGCAACTTTCACTGTCTCCCCTCTAAACACACACACTTTAAATAAACATCTCTTTATTCTTTACAATATATGTACTCATTACATCTGTGACTGACACCATTTACTACAAATTTAGATGATTTCGGGTTGTGCTATTTCCCATCATTATTGTGTATGTTTTCAGTAGAGGATAAAACTCATATTCCAAAATTTCTTTGTGTCACTCTCCTTAGGGTTTTATTAAACATACTTATGTTTAAAGTGCACAAAGATTTTATTTGATATCACCCACGGGAAGTCATCATGTAAAAGTAACATAGATTTACAAAACAAATTGGGTGTGTAAAGCTTTAACAGCACGTTTGTTGACCCAAGGCTACATTTAGTATAAAATGCTGACCCTTAGCTTAGAGATGGTAGTGGTCATATGCAGAGTGATATATGGAAAACTTAAGGCTCTCTAGGAAATGCTGTACCTGTCATCACTACTCAAGTTAATAACAGTTCTTTTGATGGGTTCTAGTAGCTCAAGCAGTAGAAGATGGCACAGAGGAACATGTTTTGTCCCATCAGTTTCCTTGGAAATAATGGCAGATTCTTTTCTTTGATGATAGCTCATTCACACCTTAACATAATGTTTATGCTAATTTTAAGTAGCACACTAACCTGGTTGTCCATCACTGCTTTAAAAGCAACCAATGATTTAGTAGATCTGAATGACTTTTTCCTCCGAGGAGAAGTTCTCTTCTTCTACCTGGTGGTCACTTGTATGGATACTTTGAAGTAGTGAGTCAATCGAAAACTGGATTCAGTTATGATGCTGACATTTGGGCTTTTCCTTTTCTCCTGCATCTCTAGCTTTTCTCCAAGCAGTTGGTTACTATAATAAGGAAAAATATCTTTCCATACTGAGATCTAAGAATCCCAAGTGTGTAAGAAGCTATCATTCACATGTAAGAGTAATACTGAAACTGGGAAAATATTTTGTCAATATTTTGGTGGTTAAAGATCAAAAGCTCAGGTCAAGTTCAAGAGGAATAGAGGATGCCAGGAACTGTAACTCCTTTGGGGTAATTAATAGATAATCATAACAACAAATTCCCATCAGGAATGACTCAAAGGTAAAACATCATTTCAACTTAGAAATAGTTATTAAATAAATAGATCATTCCTCCCTAATTATCTATTTATCTAGGGGATTCCTACAAATAAAAACCAAACTTCAGTTTCATGTAAAAACTGTAAAAGTATTAAACTTTAAAAATAAGATTTAACACTAAAATTACACAAAGTCATCAAAAATAGAATGTTTTTAGCATGGAAAATACTTCTACAGAAAGTAATTGCATGTGTAGTAGGGTTTTTTTTTTCTCAATTTAAACAGTTGCAACAGTGGTTTGACTAGTTTCTGAAAATGAATTTTATTTTATATAAATATATTTTTTCTAAAACTAGCTCATAAGTATACAAACTCATTTTCTTAAAAACCAACTGTACTGGCTACTACCAAGGATTAGGAACTATTATAACTAAAAAATCTTCCTTGGTAAACCAAGTTATCTAGTGACATTAACATGTTCTAATTAAGGTACTACCCTAACTTTACATCAACATATGCACCAACAATCTGAGTTTTGTGATAATAAAAATAAATTTTCAAATTATTTTTTAATTACTGCATCAGAATTATTTTTCCAACTTGGAGAAATCCATAATGCTTAATGAGATTTCTCCTACATCATTAGAGTTTTGTTCATTTTTTTAAAGTTTATGATTCCCCAGCAGATTAACCCTCACATCTCAGATAAATTAGGGAAAATATAATATTTCTTATAATAAATGATATAATTTTGGCCTTAATCTTTCCCATTAGCTGGTCTTCTAAATCTAGTCATTGCACACTTAGATAGTTTATACAGGTACCTTTTGGTAAGATATAAATCAAAACCATAGTCAAACCTACTTAATCCTTCAATTTAAAGGGAATTATAAGATTAAAATATATCAAAAATCTAATTCATCCTGTTAAAAGACTAGATGAGAAACATATCTCTTATTATAAGACCTGAATTTTTAAAATTTCAGTTACATTTATCTTGTTAAACCTTGACAGAGCCCTTTGACTTAAGTGTATAACAATTGATTTCTAGTGCAGTACAATAATGAAATGATCTATGAAAGAAAAAATAAACCAAAAATAATTTTTCTCTTTAGTCTTTCTAGAATTTATGTCTTGAAAATCCTAGAAAAGACTTTTTTCCATTAATTTTTAGATTTGATCTGTTTTTGTATATTGGGCCTTATGAAACAAGAATGTAAAAGAAATTGATGGCATATATTCTCAGATTTTAACAACACTCACCTCAGATTTTGTTTGTTTTATGCCTAAAAAGTATTTTCTTAAAAGAAAACTCTGATTAACCTTGATCTACTCCTGGTATTCTATAGTTTTACCTTTGCTCATAACCTGTGTTAATATTAATTTGTAGCGCTGCCATGCTCAATACCACAAAAAAGGTGGGATTAAAAAATAAAAATTTATTTCTTTACATTTCTATAACCTACAAATATGAATCAAATTGTCTTCAGCTTCTGAGGATTCTGAGGGAGAATCTGATGCCTTTCTTAGCTTCTTGTGACAGTTGGCATTGTTTGGAACTTCTCGTTTTATAGATGCATCATTCCAATTTCTACCTCCATTTTCCCATGACAGTCTCTCATGTGTCTGTCTGTCAAAATGTTCCTCTTCTCAGAAGAACATCAACTGTGTCATACTCCGGGACAATGTTCATGATCTCATATTAACTTCATATAATGTGAAAAGACCATATTTCCAAATAAGGCCACATTTACCAATACCAGGAAATAAGAGATTCAACATAACTTTCTTGGGTACACAATTCAACTTATGACCACATTCTCCTCAAAAATTTCCCCATTTCTTTCAAGTCTCTTGTTCCTGGGACATAGAAGATGAAATGTAGGAACTTCATGTCAATATATTATGTCCTTGATATAA